>CM067083.1:81348879-81443879 GCA_034008185.1 Gorsachius magnificus
TGTTATATCACCTAATTTAAATACCTTTTCTTCCAGATTTTCCTCATGGTGCCAGATCTCAATCCATAACTGTACTGCTCTTTAACCCTACTATATGACTCTCTTATCAACAGCCTTGCCTTTAGCAAGTCTGTCTGCTGTATTTATAGACAAAGTAAAGCTAAATGCTGCAAAAATGTGAAACAATTCTAGACCAAAATGTTGAGGTACACACAGCTTTTGTGCTATGTTTTAATCTAAATCAGTCTGACTGCATGTGGATTTTGCTGCTGTTTCACTTCTTTCTGGCATAGATCATCTATTTGTGATTTTAGCTAAATCTAATGCTAAATAATTACAAACTTTTCTAGGCAGCAAAATTCTGCTGGATTTAATGTCTCTCATGTCCTCAAGATTCTCTTCTCCATGATATAAAGACAATATCCTTGTGTGGTATCTGGTTTCAGAAAATAGAAGAGCCTAATACTTTATTACATTACAGTTCTGTGATACTTTCACTGTACTTCTATTGAACCAATCATATTCACCACCAGTATTCATTTTATGTGAAAAACTGAAATGTCCCATGAGTAAGTTCTGAGACCTTTTATGTGGTTGCTGTTGCTAGGGAAACCACATCCTTGATATCCATGTGTCCAACATGTCAGTCTCATTTTGCATCTAGCTATCCATGAGCCAACACTGCAGCATGGAGTAAAGAAAAAAGAGAAGAGGAAAACAAGACAAAAGAAACCAAAAACTGTTTCCTATCAAAGTATATTTGCATAGCTGTTGGAGTTAATTCTGGGTCCCTCTATGTTACATCTGTCTTGGTTTTTGACAGACGGTAGTTGCTTGCAGTAGAATGAAAAAAACAGTCTGTAAAGCTGCAATAAAGGTCCCTCATCAAGCAGCAAACTATATTCTGTGCTAATCATCATCAGGCAGGAAGCTGGTCCTTTCTGAAGTTCCAGTGAGGAAGGTCAAGTCCAAATAACCATTCTTGAAAACACATTTTATGCAATGTTCCACAGCACCAAAAATAAATTACTAAAAATGAAATACAATGGCACTAAAAATGGAATACAACGTTTTCTTTCATTTTAAATTCATAATGAAATTAAAACAGGTTTTTTTATGTATGAATTTACATCCTCCCTCATTATCATATTTGCTAAATTTATAATGCAGTATGTTTAATTTTAACATATTATAAAAACTTATTATCTTAAATCTTCACGATAATGTTCTCATGACTCTCTAAATGCCTTAAAAGCATAGGAGCGTTTATCTCAGTTTCTCAGAGGGCCAAGATGCAGATTTTTGAGGGTATAAATCTCACCTGGACATCTCATTCCTTGAAATTCAAAGAGCACAAGGTAACTAATAACCATTACGCCTCCAGAAATCTCTTCTTTTTTTTTTTTTAGTTGTGCCTGCACTGACCAATGGAGCACCGTGTCAAAGACAAGAGAGCTAGCTTGAAAGAAGCTGCTGTATCCACAGGCACAGTTAAGTGCCCTGAAGGAATACAATATAGCTGTGTCTGTTTAACCTGTTCCTATCCCTAGCACAATTCCTTTCTGAAGAAGTGTCATTATTAAAAAAATGAAATAATACATACAATATAAGTTTTAGACTGCATTTCCTACTTCTAATTATTATCCTATGCTATTTGGCTCTTTAGGCTCAAATATTGAATAAGTTCTGTGTTGTGGCAGTTTTCAGGGGGACTGTTAGTATGGACACATGCTTCAAAAGTGTCCTCCTGTAGGGTCATAAGATCATAGGAAAATTCAGGCTGGAAGGGACCCCAGGAGGTATCCAACTCAACCTTCAGCTCACAGCAGGATCAACTCTGATGTCAAGCCAGGTCGCTCAGGGCTATGTCCCACCAGGTTGTGAAAACTTCCAAGGACAGAGCTTGTCTCTCTATTACTTTACTGTCTTCATGGTGAAAAAGTTTTTCCCCTCTTATTTCAGTTTAAGCCCTTGCCTCTCAATTTCCAACCAACGTGCTGCTGTGAAGAGTCTGGCTCAATCTTCTTGATTACCACCCCATGGGTACACAGGGGGCTGCTGGTAGGGCCACTGAAGTGACATCTTCCCCATACTGGACAAATCAAGATCCCGAAGTCCTTCTTCACAGGGCAAGTGCTCCAGCACCTTAATGATGTCTTTCCTGTTCTGTGGGGCCCAAAACTGCACACGCTACTCTAAATGGCTGAAATATTTTAAAGTTCTTACATAAATCATGGGATTAAGAAATAAAAAATGTCATATTTCTCTCTCATTCTTTCACTTTTATGCAGTGCTGTAGGTCTGTCTGATTAAGGGATCAGAAAAAAAATCCTTCTCTATTACTGATAGCTGGTCTGAAGTGGCATGGAAAAATATCTGGAATCTATCCATGGTAACCTTCTTCTATGAAGAGATGGCAAAAGAATACAAATTTAAGATGAAAACAAAAGGGTTAGCTCACAGAGATTAATCACAGGTCCACCAAGATAGGAACCTGTAATTTAGCACTGGACTCTAAACAAATGCTCGGCATACTGCGATTAGTTGTAGCTTTTTAGACCCCTCCTTAAGTGGTAAACTAATGAAATTAAGGCCCATCAATTAAATGTCTCTCTGTAGCTCTCATTCATTCATCTGCAAACCCTGCTCAACCCTTTCCTAGGACATACAGTTAGCCTCAGTGCCAGCAGACACTGAAGCCAGAGACATCAAGCATGAGTATTACACATGTGAAAAAATAACAAGAAAAGCAACAATAGGTAAATTAACAGCACAGGACTGAATGTGCTAATGCCAAATTATTGAGAGGATGTCTGAAGAAGAAAATATGGAAATAATATGACTGTATGGGAAAGAGTGCATAGCTATTAATTTGCCAATGAAATTTTGAGGGCTTTCTTTTGTTTCTTATACCATATGTTAAGGTACATAGTGCTAGTCTCAGAAACAAACTAGTGGACTCTTGGCTTGGTTGAATATTGTAATTCCTGGGTTCCTATCTGAGGTAACTGTCTAAAACACCTCTCCTAAAAGTGTGAGTAATGTAATTGGTTGGTATCTATCCATAGTTCAAGAACATTCATTTATCAGAGGCAGTATTAAAATATATTTTCTTTCTCTGGCTGCACAACATGATGCACAACAGTGTTTTACTCTGTGACTGGGACTCCTGGTGTCGTGGTTTAACCCCAGCCGGCAACTAAGCACCACACAGCTGCTTGCTCACTCCCCCTGGCAGGATGGGTGGGAGAACTGGAAGACTAACATTGAGAAAACTTGTGGGTTGAGATAAGAACAGTTGAATAATAATAATAATAATAATAATAATAATAATAATAATATACAAAGCAAGTGATGCACAATGCAATTGCTCATCACCCACTGACTGATGCCAAACCATTCCCCAAGCAGCAGTCACTGCCCCCCTGGCCAAGTCCCCCCACTGAGCATGATGTCATATGGTCTGGAATAGCCCTTTGGCCAGTTGGGGTCAGCTGTCCTGGCTGTGCCCCTTCGCAGCTTCTTGTGCACCTGGCAGGGCATGGGAAGCTGAGAAGTCCTTGAGTGGTGTAAGCACTACTTAGCAACAGCTAAACTATCAGTGTGGTATCAAGATTCTTCTACTACTAAATCCAAACCACAACACTATGCTAGCTACTAGGAAGAAAATTAATTCTATCCCAGCCAAAACCAGGACACCTGGGCATTATGATATTACAAATTATAAACCACAATATTAAGGACTTTACTTGTACATTTTCCATATACTTTTACCTAAGTGAACATGAATTGAAATAGCTTTTCGGTTTAAAAACACAGCCCTTGTTGACAAATACACAGCCCTCTATTGTACAAATAATTTAGTTATGCAGTGCTTCAGTTAACTCTCTTGTTTCTTTTTTTTTTTCCCCTCAACACCTCAAGAATGCATCATCTTCCCAAGATTGTTTGCAAACTTGTTTTCTCTTTTCAGCACGCATTTATGTGAAACCTTTTTCCATCATACTTATGCAGGGGTTATATCTGAAGTGAATGATGTCATCATATTCCCAGAGATTAGTATAACCTTCAAATTAAAGCAAGTGCAGATGCTTAGCCCCAAGTTCCTTCCAGGTTTTGCATTACTAAGAAAGATTGTATGGGAACAAGGGCTGTTGAATAAGGAGTGGAGAAAGGCCTTCATTGTCACAGAAATGTTAATATACAGCCAAATGGTCAAAAACTAGATTAGATTATGTTATAGTAGCAGAAAAATTGTTTTTCATTACAAACACAAAGAGGTTAGGAAAATAAATGCACCTGTGTTTAGAGCCTTGGAAACTATGTGCTAAGACTAAATCCTTTCTCTTTTTCATGAGTTCGTCTTGAAATGCTGGATGACTATGAAGATCCCTTGCCCTATATCGAAGATGTTGGAAAACATTCTCTAGAGAAAAAGTTACATGATATGGCAAAGAGAGATGGGTAATAACTCAAAGCTTTCACCTTCGCTGAAATTATTTGAATAGGCTCCTACCTCACTGGAGTTTTCATTTTCAATATGAGACTTGGATAAAGCATTTCAGCAATATGTAGTCAGAAACATATTTTATGTTAAAACTACAGATTTCCTTTTCTCCTCAGAAAAGTCATAAAATAATCATGGACACTGCATGATTAAGAAAATCCTTTTTGAGAGTTAAATTTGAATAATTTTTTCCCCACAGTTTTAAGTGAAATTTAAGCCTGTGTCCCATTTTTAAATGGGGTCTTTGTAAGTTATTTGAGATATCTTACTCTTTGTTAAAAACTTGGGGAGCCAGTGGTTTTGCTTTCATTCCAACTGGAATGCCTAGTGACCATCTGCCAATTGAATCCCATCCAGCACTCCTCCAGTAGTAAAATAATCAATAGCAATAGAAGTAATAGCTGAGTATCAAATTGAATAATGGTTTATATTCTAACCTGATGACATCAGTATTCAATAATTCTTGAACCTTTCAACTCAGGCTGAAATTTTCAAACGTTTATTTTTGGCCAATATGTATCAGACTTTTTTTCAGGATTTTTTTTTTCTTCGTTTGACTTTGCCTGTACTTTTTGTATTCTTTTCTAAAGTTTGAAGGAGAAAAAAGATTAGGCTTTTCAAGTATGTAAAAACTGAGAAAAGACACTCTTGACAGTAAACAATTACCATGACATTTTTTTTTTTTTTTTATAATCACTCTACAGCCAAAACAGCTGGGGGATGAAAGTTTAAATTTGGCAGGAAAACAGCACTAAGGAGAAGTGCTTTTGAGTGTTCTGGAGAAAATTGGTTTTGATGTGATTTAGTTATAAGCATTTGAAACTCCATGTACTGAGCATGTAACACTAGTTTCTCATTAAGTTTCACAGGTACTGTCTTCAGTGGAGAATTAGGTTGGTTTAGCTACAAAGTTTCACCTACGGACATATCTATTTTACATTATCTCAGAGAAAACCTCTTGGCCCTCCGCAGTGGGGTATTCTCCAGAAATGTAGGGTCATGCCAGATGGACCTAGTGTAACTCTACTCCAGAATGAAAATGTTTATAGGCCTAAATAGGCTAATTCATATTATGATTTCAAGTAGACTGTAACATCTCACTTTTGTGCCTATTACTTGCACAATAAGGTTGTGTGCTTCACTTCTGCCATTTATTCAGGGGGCTTGGGTCTTTTAAAGAGCCACCGTTTTCAGCCATTAGAGGTACGTTTTGCAAGTTGCAATATTTTTACCTTTTCAGAAATATATCGTTCTCTGAATCCTGAAGTGTTCTTTTACATAAAACAGATTGCTTGAAGGCACACAGATGACTTTAAATATTTCTGCACTTCACAGTGAATTGCTCATTCACCTGAGTGTTTAACTATGTCAGTGTGTTCAACATTATCATATTTAATTGAATGGTTCAACAAGATAATATGCCAGTGCGCACACAATTCAATGCATTATTGGCTCACAATAAATAAGGCAACTCTCAAATAAAACACAGGGGACTTAGCAAGAAGAAATTATGTATAAGTGAGAGAGACATGAATGCATTGAGAGCTTACTAAAGGCTGATAACTTATCTATTCTTACAAATTTGTGAATCTGTATACCTGTAAAAAATAGGGCCACAAAAGAGTGCATTTAAATATCACAATTAAGACAGATGACTGCAGTCTCCAATCTTTCTACCTTGCTGTTGGTCCATTTCATACCCCGACTTTGAATGTGCATGTCCTGGTTTTGTCTGAGGTGGAGTTAATGCACAAGCATCATATACCAACTCATTGGCAATACTGATCTGGAAAGAGAAGAGGCACCAATGGTGGATGAAGTGGCTACTCAGCTCTCGGAATATGAAGAAAGTACCTCTTCCTCCGTCATCTTGTCTGTGGAGAAACTGTCCCGGGAGGTCCAGCAGCTCAAAGAGTACAGGTCCTACTCCCCACCTGTACAGACCAGTATCTCAGCCATTAGGAGTAAGCGTCCCTCTGCTCAAGAGAGAAGATATAGAGAGTGCACACCATGGGCCACCCTGTGGTTTTACCTGCATGACCATGAAGAGGACATGAGGAAATGGGACATTCAAACATAGGGATACACATTTATCAAACGCAACCTGGTTAGTCAATGCTGGGGCATTTGTCGAACGACCTGGCCCTGCTCAGTCAAAACTCTTATGTACTGTAGAAAGGGATAAAGTCCCTGTAGTGCATGTAAAAAAATATGCTGGGGAAGACAGTCTGGGTTATTCCTGCCTCAGGCAAAGGCAAACCCATTTGTGGGATTGCTTTTGCTCAAGGACCTGGGTGCACTTGGTGGGTGATGCAGAAGGATGGGGAAGTCCAACGTGTACCTCAAGAGGATTTGATTTGGGGTGAATCTAGCCAATGAACTGAATCGTATTATGTTAATTGCTGTATAATGTTGTATGTCATAATTTTTATGACTGTTATATGTCATATCAATGATATTACAGTAAGAATCACCCAGATTAATGAAGAATGAACTTTGATGAAACCAAGCAAGTGCAGCAGTAATGGAACCAGAACTGGCTTCAGCATGAACAATCCAACACCACACACCATCTCTCCTGCCCTAAAAGTCTGTTACGACAGATGGAACCCAAAGTCATGAACTAAATGAACTCAATGGACATTTGAAAGCGATGGCCCATAGACTAAGGGAATGATATTGAGGTGCATATATCAAAGGACAGGGAAGTGGTGGTGATTCATTGAAATGTATTGGAAAGGGTAGGACCTGAGCCATCTATACCATAGATGGCATTGAATAAGGGGTGGACACTGTCCTGGTTTTGGCTGTGATAGAGTTAATTTTCTTCCTAGCAGCTGGCATAGTGCTGCGGTTTGGATTTAGTATGAGAAGAATATTGATAACACATTGATGTTTTAGTTGTTGCTAAGCAGTGCTTACACCAGTCAAGGACTTTACAGCTTCCCATGCTCTGCCAGGTGCACAAGAAGCTGGGAGGGGACACAGCCGGGACAGCTGACCCCAACTGGCCAAAGGGCTCTCCCATACCATATGACGTCATGCTCAGTGTATAAACTGGGGGAAGTTGGCCAGGGGGGCAGTGACTGCTGCTTGGGGACTGGAGGGGTGTCTGTTGGCAGGTGGTGAGCGGTTGCACCACTTGTTTTGTTTCTTCCTGGGTTTTGTTTCCCTCTCTCTTTCTTGTTGTTTTCCTCTTCATTACAATTATTATTAATAATAATTATAATTATCATTATTATTAATCTGTTCTTATCTCAGCCCACCAGTTTTCTTACTTTTGCTCTTCCAGTTCTCTCCTCCATCCTACTGGGGGGGGGAGGGGAGGGTGAGTGAGTGGCTGTGTGGGGCTTAATTGCCAGCTGCGGCTAAACCATGACAGTGCAGAACACTTAAACTTACTCCTTTGTTCTGTAAAGGTCTAAAGTTTTAAATTTTAAAGCCACTGGTCTCTCTTCTTAAAGGTCCTCCTTAAAGGCAGATGCTGGTGTCAGCAATGCAGTTATTTTCTGTTCTTCACTAGCAATCTGCACAGTCACTGCTTGCCCTGATGTAAGACCTATGCTGAACTAAAAACAAGAAAAAGGGATGCTAACAAATAATGTTAACAGAAACAATTCCTGATCACTCTGTGAAATTTTTGCAGAATTAGACTATTGACATTACTCACAGGTATCTCGAGATCTGTGGAAAATAAAGCATAGTCTGTCATAGTCTTTAGGCTAATAAATTTAGGCTTAGACTATAGAAAAGCAGGTTCCTTAACTCAGATGAACAGCAAAATTGTAATCAGGCTATTTACAAAACTATTCCTTTTTCCATTCTTTCTACTGCACAAATGGATCATGCTCATTCTCAGTTAAAAAATGGCAAGGGAAGAGGAATTTTTCAGCAAAATACCAAGCCATCCGGAAATCTTAAATGCTGCTTTTTGTCCTTGAGGTGGAATTTTTGGATGTCTCAATCTGATTACCACCCATTACTAAAACTCCCTGGCAGCGGTATAGCTGGAATGATGCACTAGGATTTTTTCCTTAGCAGGTTGCTGAAGTGAGCAACTAGCATCTGCATGAAGTGTATTATCAGAGTTGTGGAGATATGGAGGTCCTAAGCATGAATAAAGCGTCCAAAAAAATACTGCAGTGATGTCACACGATTAAAATACTAGGCTTGCCTATTGAATTTCTGGCACAAAAAGATTATTTTTTCTGAAGAAAATAAATATTTTTCATCCAAAATAGTTTTGTTGAAAGCCCCTTTTTTGCCTCAAAACAGCACTGTTAGAAAATTCACAATAAAAGCTAAAAATAAGACATATGCTATAATAAAACTGAGCATATGCTTGCAAATGCTCAGGGTCACAGCCACAGATAGTGTACAGTGATGTTCATGGCATATTTTTTCCTCTAGAAAGTGTTCATTTTATACCATTCTTTTTTGAATAGAAGGTGTTTTAAAAATAAAATTTATTGCATATACAGACAAGAATAAGTCATGCTAGGGCATGACTTGGAGGGCTGTTAGTGTGCTTCTTAGTCAGTCAAAGGCTCAATGATGAAATGTATGTGAGTTGTATATGAATAGGGTACTGATGGGCACTGAGCTTACCGCTCTGCTCTCTGCACACTTTGGGTGTCACAAGTAAATAAGTCTACTGCAGACATTAATGTTTATATCTGTATATATATATATACTATACCATGACACTTATGTCAGATATGCTGTGAACTCTTCCTCTCTGTACACATACATAAGTGTAAGTATGTTCATAGGTATTTCAGCTGTAAGACTTGTTAGAACATTTCAAACGAAGCCACTTCTGCATACTTATCAGCAAACTTTATTGACCTCTACAAAATATTTACTGATGTTTTGATTCTCCTTTTTCATTATATTGTCAGGGGCAAATTCTTTCCAACAGTACAGTTAACACAGTCACATCCAGCATCTTGCCACTCAAGTTCACCCTAATTCCATTTTGTTTCACAGGTCAGACTGGAGAATTGTGTTACCTTTTTAGATTTGACCACATTGTATCATCTGCTGTTCAATGGGTTCATTTTGTGCTACTAAATTTAAAATTCTACACATCAGAGAAATGATGTGGATAATTTTTTTCCTATTTCACCAAGAAAATAAAGCAATTGTTGCATTGCTATATTCTAGATTAATTTACACTTCATACAAAATTCTAAAGTATTTTTTTTTCTTTTTACATTTTCTTTCAACATTATTAAGTCAGAAAACGTTGGAAGGAAAATTCTAATTATCAAACAGTAAGATCTTGAAACAACCTTTTGAGAGGACAAGGCAAAAACCTAGCTACCTTTAAAAGGATCATGATCAGCCTAAATTAAGGAATATGTTATGCTTACAATAAAAGAAGACAAGATACATTGACATAAGAAGTTCTTCTATACATTCTCCTGCTGTGGATCATCTAATAGTCATGTATTAAGATTTCTATCATGCTCAAAATTCAGTTATGAAACTTGTATCTGTATGATACAGATTTTGTAAAACAGCTACCTTTAGTACGTAAATGCTCTATTGGTTATTTATCTCTAAGCCATGACAAACTTTTCCCTCTTTTCCAGCATTTTTCTCTATTATATTCTTATCTTTATCTGTTTAAATAAGTCATTTCATACATCTTTGAACTATATATAGATAGGTATGGACTCTGTACTGGGTAGAACTATGATTCACAATTTTTCACTAATACATCCAAAAAGATGTAGCACCACTGTCCCAATCAAGTTAAAACCTGAACTAGAAAACACAACAGCTAATTTGAGATATGGCCACCTACATAAAGGCTTCCTTCTGCTTTTCTATTCAACTTACTCATTTTATTATCAGTCAATTGTATCATCACTTAGAATATTAAAAAAATTAGCAGTGAGAATTTAGTTCAATGTTTTGGGTTATCATTAACTAGTCAGATAGATGCATGACTCAAAATCTGTCATAGTCATCTTATTTTAACCCCTTAATTCCTCAGTTTTTCATTCATCTGATAGGTGTGCTGGGGTGATTTGTAGATACCAAATAAACCAATAAAAATCTGCTTATTAGGGCATATGGTTCACTACATCTTTATTAGCAGTTTTTAAATAATCCTCTACCTTGACATCTTAAAATCTAGATTTAAAAAAAAATTGGGGGGATGTGAAAAGCAGGCTTTTAGCTTAGAAGAGAAACTGGTGAGGTTTTTTCCTCTTCAACAGCTATAGTCCTTCTTCTGGACTGAAAACTGAGGTATTAAAGCAAAACGGTATATATGACAGCAGCATTTTGCCTGTTGTTTCCCAGAATGCTGTCCTGGTATGTCTGAAATATGGATGGGTCTGAAGCTGAGATCAGAGGATGCACTGAAATGTGGGAATACTTCATGCGTATACACAGCAAAATGTTCCAAGCAATTCCCACACTGCAGATCATTCAAGAAATTAAGTAAAAGTAGGTGAGAGGAGGAAGGGAGGGGAATAAAATCAACTTCATAATCTAGGATTGGATGTGATTGATCATCACTTCTGGTAGCCTGCTGGGCATTTTTGATGTTTTGTAGTAAATTAATAAATAAACAAGGCACTATCTCTCAAACTGAAATTTGGCAGAAGGCAGCTGGTCTGGATCAATTAAAGTCAGAAAATGAAAATAATACAGTAATGACACACCTTTTAAAAGAACATTTAGTATGTATGGCTTAAACTTTTAACCATTCAAGAATTCCTGAGATTAAACTGATCCGATACCACCTTATTTTAATTGAATTTATTATATTTTTAATATATATTATAGATGACAGGTTCCCCTGTACTTAGTTTGTACTGGTTTTGTCTCTTAAACAGGACTTGCAAATTAGCTGCTCTGATCTACAGCCCAGAGCTGTACTTACAGCTTCAGCTACAGTCGCTGAAGCGACTTACTAAAAATATGTTATATAAGAGACTTATTATTGGGAAGTAAGCAAGAGACATTTAAAGAGCTGAAAAAAGTAGCCAAAACAGGTCTAAGTCAGTAACTCCAAAATGTTTTTTTCCCAGTTATGGAATTGGACATCACCACCAGCCTGGGTGAAAAGCAATTCTAGACCACACCTTGGTATTCATATTTTCCAATATCAATCAAGGAAAGGTAGGCAAGGGAAATTGCAGACTGAATTTTGAGATCAGTTTTATCTGTTTTATCTATTTTGCTGGTGCAAAGTAATGGAATCAGCTGGTGTGAAGACAACAGATCTCGACTCAAAGTAGTATATATAATCTACCTTTTCAGTATGCCAAAATAATGTGTGGACAAGCAGAACACATATATACATAATATCATATTCACATAGGAATAGGTATAGGTAAGACATAAAAATTTAGAAGTTTATATTAATGTATTAGCATATTCATCCTCTTAGGACTATTGGAAGACAGAATTTGAAGAAAAGAGTACATGCTGGGGTTTGCCTTCATGGAAGCAATCCTCAATCAACCATGGAAAATATACATCATTAAGAACTCTTTCATTACTATTATCAACATGTGGACATCTCCTTTGATGAGCAGCCTGAGTGCAAATCACCCTCATATCAAGGTTTTAGGCAATGCAAGCCTATGCTCCCCCTCTCTAAAAGAGTGAATTTCAGTCACTGTGAATTAAATGGAAAACTAGAACTAACTTTTGTGGATATGCAGCATTAGAAATCTATTTATGTTTTTTCACACCTAAATTGGAGAGGGTGACAAGTCTGAAGTTAAGGGAGGAGGCCGGCACTTGTACAAAAGGAAGAAGCTTTCACATATAAAATGCCTGGCTCTTTAAGGATGTGGCTTATTTGCTTTTGAATGCCGTCCCAGCACTGTTGTTCCTCTCTTGCTAGAGGACGTCAAAATGATGTTGTGCAGAAACATTTCCATTCTTGAAAAATGTCCTCCCTGTAACAGTTTTATCTCTTCCAAATGACACTTACTCTTAACAACTCACCGCAATATTTATCTACTTGAGACTAAGATTATACCCTAGGAAATGAAGGCTCTTTTGAAAGCCTACCAGTTCCAAATCAACATGTGATACAACCAGAAAAAAAAAGAAATTTGAGCTCAAGCCAAAGGAGCAACATTGGAAGGCTGAATCAGAGGACATATGCATTAAAGCTTGATTAAGTATTTAGTTCTTCCTTGACTCCATGTTGCCCAGGGCATTTCTTGTGTCTTTTTTATTGGTCTCCCATCTCCCAATCTATATGTCTTTGTATTTTTGTTTTTCTCCATTGTAGATGCCATTCCTTATAATGTATGATCTGTATTAACAAATCAACAAAGCAGCTGCTGCAGTTAGTGAATTTTTCTTTACCCATTAATGTTTTCAATGGTGTAAGTTATACAGACACTGCAAAAATATTTACAGCATGTTAGCTCAAGCATTGCAGACATAAATGCACATAAATGTGCATAGACAGCCATACATATTTGTCAGGAAAAAAATGTTCAGACTTTCAGAAAAATGGGTAATGCAGAGTTATTGTTGCACATCTCATACTGGGTTCCTTATCTGCATTAGAACAGCTCGAGAGAGATGCTCAAAGATGCTCAGAAACGCAGGCTCCTTTTGCATTTTCAGGGATTGCGGTTTGATGAATTTGCTCTTTTAGTTTCCTGAATTCCTTTGAAAACTGGAACACTAATATCATTCAAGCTTTCTCTGTCTGAACACATTTTTTCCCACAGGAAGGTCAGGACTTGACCTATGAAGTCAATGGAAAATGGAAATTTCCTAAACATGTTTGCCAAGAGTGGCTGTTGAAAGAGATTTTAATTAAAAAAAATAATCAGATAGTGGTACTCATCCACCTGTATTTTGGATGGTCTTTCATAATTGCCCTGGAGGACCAATTTCTGCTAGAAAATAGATATTTTCAAGAAATTATGTTTTCAGAAATTACTATTATTTTGCTCTCACATGCAGATCATTCACTTTTATTGTGTTGTTGGACTGATTAGCTTCAGCTTCTGCTATGTCAAAGTAGTACACAAATTTATTGCTTGCTCTCTGAGGTTCTCTGGGTGGGCTTTCTCTCATTTAATTTCAATCATCCCAAAGTAAGGCATCTGCTTCCATCAAACCTCAGAGAGGATGGCACTGTAACCAGTAGCTTATGGCCACATATTCCAATCCAGCCTGTGTTGTATATAGCTGAGGTTAGGGGCACTGAGTCTGTATCTCTACATTCTTCACACTACACTGTGATATGCAGGTTTGGATAGAATTCAATTTTCTTACCCTAAACGTAAGCAGAAGCAAAACCCCCTACTCATCAGGTTTCCAGAGCGTGGAGATTATGTTTCATTTCTAGGTTCTAGATTGGTCTCTCTGACACTCCCCAAAAGTCTCAGCTTTTACAAAAAATTAGGTTTTACTCCAAGGTGTGATTTTAATGTCTATATTAATCATGTTACAAAGCCATTTTATTACTGTCCTAGGATCATTTCCAGCATATAGACATTACTTCTCCTGGGGATGCCAAGACACTCATACATTTGTCTTTTATTTCTCACCTGGGTTATTGTAATTCATTACTTGCTGGTCCACTTGTCAGTTTTTGTTTTACTTGCTTACAGCTGGTGCAAAAATTGGCTGCTTGATTGCTTATGAGATTTCTAATTACATTACTGCAATAATGAAATAGTTTCACCAGCTTCTTGTGAAATGGCAGATTGCTTTTAAGAGTTTACTCCTAACAAATAAATATACACAGAAGGTCATTTATAGCTTGTGCCATTATAAAATGACCATTCCCTTTATCCTGTCTTCTTTTGGATGATGGGAGTTTCAGGTATTTATAATTTTTTTGTTCAATATATTTATAACACATATAACTTAGATTTCACAGAATCTTTATCAGATAAGTATTACTTCCTCAATTTTTATGACCTGTTTCTTCTTCCTACTCCTGATGATTTATTCTAAAACATACCAGGTACCAGAAAAGATAGCTGTTCATATATTCACTGATACCAGACAGCGAAACATTGCTTTGATCAGGTACCAGAGCCTTTTCAGCTAAGATGGCAGAGGAAGTGATGTGGTCTATTGCCTATCACTTGTCCCGAAAGCAGTTTCTAACAAAGCAAGGCTGAAGTACAAGAACAGAACTGAAAATTTAAAAACGTATTAAACAAAACCAAAGCAAATCTGACTAGAAATTATTTTCCCTGAGTTTTCAGACTGATTTGAACTAAAACTTGCAGCAAAGGGAGACGACAATTACCAAAAACCTAAAACAAGTAACACAGTTCCTGGGTTCATTTACAAATGAAACCTTGAAGAAACCTGTACGCAAGCACAGTGGCAATGCTTTAATTCATTTGCTTACAAGAAGCTCCCTGCAATATTTAATGAGTCAGTAATTAATAAGCTCAGCTGTACTACATCACAAGTCATGTAGATCGCAGAGTTGAATCAAATTAATATAATCATGCTGTTATGCATTCAAGGTAATTCCACGTTTTAAATAATGTGTGAAGTTACACTCACCCCATCTTATAATACAGAAAGCTTGAAAGGATGATGATAAGGTTGCAATAACTTTACCACTCAAAATAAACTAGGACTCTGACATTTAGAAAAAAGAAAAAAAATAAGAGGAAAAAAAGGAAAAAAAAGGTAAAGGAAGCAATGACAAAATTCTGTAAAATTAAAAAAAAAATTAAGATGGTGAGTAGGGGACAACTATTGACAAATAAAATTGCTCACATCAGGTATAAAACAAAGAAAAGGAAAAAGTGTTTTACAGAAGCTGCTGCCACAGTGCATTTTGGAGGCCAGCAGTCCAAGTGTGTTCTAACAGCCAGTCCTGGAGGACAACTCCTTTGGTACTTCTTGAGCACAGTCATCCCAGTGCAACCCTCTGTTAATTTCTAATGTGGCAGCAGCTCAGACGTATATCAAATAAAGAATGATTGCAGTAGTATCCTATTTCTAGCACTTTCCCAAAGCATCATCTGCTAGACAGTAGACATTTGTTCTGACTTATAACCATTCTGTAGTTCTTAAACACAAATAGACACTCGCTACTACATGCAGAAGCATCAAGTTGTAGAGATGATTGTGACTATGCCAGTAAGAGAAAGCCAAGGTGATACAGCTGTGCCTGTAGTCACATATAGAAATCAGAATCCCAGATTTACATTAAAAGTCACCAGAACCAGGAGAGGTCAGACAGAGATGAGTGCTCTTGCAGTAAATAAAAATTGTTGTGCCTTCTCTCTTGTCAAACCTGGCTGCCAAATTCTTATTACACATTACAGTTACTTCTGAGATGGAATAGAGACTTCATGCATTATATTTATTTCATTTCATTTGCATGTTAAATGCATAAAATTTGCATTTCTACTAAAGCAATGACACAAACTTGTAACTCAAAAGATGTACTTTGATTGGAACTTGTAATTATAACACGCAGCAGAAGTAAGATAAATTTTCAATGTACACCAGGAATTTTGTACAAGGAGGCCAGTGCTGCTTCACTGAATCATTTCTAAAGAGCGCTTTAGAGGAGTGAAAATAAAGAGAAAAGAGATCCACTAGCCAAAGGGAGACAGAGAATAGAAAGAGCATTTTAAAAGAAAAAGAAAGTATCCTGAAAACAAGACTGTCTGAAAAAACAATCTTTCCAAAGAGCTCCAACTTTAGATACGCACCTAGCTGACAGGAATTGGACATTTAATCTCTAATAAGTATTGACATATAAGAAATCAATACAGTTTTGAAATGTAATTACCGAGCAATTTACATGAAAAAACCTTTCAGGATAGAAAATCTATCACTCAGGTAACGTTCTTGTGTGCATGAACCTTCAAACATTCTCAATTTAAAAACGCATCATGAAATTGCAAAATATTTACTACAAAAATATGTTTTACAATTAGATTACACTCCTGCCTGTGAAAGCAAGAGATGAAGAGGAGAGCGGCTTATTCCTCCAAGCTTTTTTCCTCAGTCCCTGAACAGGAGTTTTCTACTGGTAATGTGGGCTATGCAGAAAATACTCCTGCAATCTACTGAGCTCAAGCAACACCAGGTGTGGGATCGCCCATCCTGGGGTCCCACTACTTTTCAACTACCTTTCAGCAGAACTCCTCTCCCATCCATTAGGTAAATGTCTTGTAGTCTATACAGTACAGTTAAGGCAGCAGAATCTGTCAACCTGAAAGTTTTGATAAAAAAATACCAGAGTGCCTTATAAATTGCCTAGTACACTATTATATTTCATATTGAACAGAGTATAGGTATGAGATGTCAACTATTTAAATTGCTCTGTGCTGTCATTTCACTGGTTGCTGCATTTGCTACAACAATGTTTAAAACCTTCTGGAGAACACCGCTTTCCAGAACAAGCTCCTCTCGCGCTGAATGTGCTGCTGTAGTTATGCATCGCCACATCATAAAGTGTAAAAGCAGAAGTTCTAACATGACTTACATACCAATAAGAATATTTGCTAGTAACCAAGGATGTGATACTCCTTGGCAGATGCCTTTTCAGTGCCTCTATATAGGCAGAAGAGGCCAGAAAACTTGGCAGTATTTTAACTTGCATGTTTTATGTACTTCAGGAAGAAATTGCAATGCCTATTGCTCCTATAACTCATTCCATCAAAAATATTTATGTCAGCCATACAAAATTATAACAATACAGCTCTCCTGGAAGAAACCCAAGCCTATGTATTTCAACTGTCACTGGAAAGTCACTGGAAGGTCCAAAAATGACAAAAAGGCAAGACAGCAGGTCAGAGAACATATAGCAAAGAGGGCCTGGATAGATGTGTTATTACAACAAAGACTGAATACTGAAGAGGAAGAGGTTTGGATTTGGGTTTTGTCAGGTTTTTTTCACTTTGTTAGGTTTTCATGGCAGTACCAAAACTATCATTTTGTTCTAGCAATTCAGATTTGTCTTAAAATACTATATTTTGAATACTATTTTTGTGATGTGAAAAAAAAAGAGAGAAAAATGTGCTACTTGTTAGATGACCTACCTGAGAATTTACACTTTGTATCTTCCAGCCAGGAACTTATAAATATTCAACAGCTATAAACAACCAAATCTTGATGTAGCTAAATAAAATTTTTAAAAACTACAAGGAACTGCAAGGAAAATACTAATACTCACCCTAGTCCTTTCACATATTGACTGAACCCTTGAGCATGAACTATATTCTTACTTTTGATATATAAACATAGCTTCACTGAAACTGTTGGAAGGATATCTCCTGCATTGTCTGCTGATATATCAAATTGTTATACACTATTTATTTATAATTGTTTATTAATTTATAAATAATTATCAGACACCTCTCCCCCACAAATAGAGGATGAGAAAGAAAATAATTTCTGAATAGTTGATAGCCTGTTGGTTAGGACACTTAGGCAGGAAGCCAAGAACAGGTATACAAGGACCTGAATTTGTATATCCTATACCTCCGGTGACCTCCCTTCCACCACTCTATTCAGATGTAGGTATATTTATCCAAGTGGAAGAACAGATCAAAAGTTCAAAGACATTCAGAAAAATTTAGGTTTTGGCCTGACAAAGAAACTTGGAAATGTTTTAAACATTTCATTGAAAATGATTTCCCACTCTGTCCTAATCTGAACAAACGTTAGCCTCTGTAATCTCTCCTCTAGCACCCATATCTGACTACTACAAATATAGGTGATGTCAGGTGTGGCATGACTAAATGAACCAAAGCCTTCTTCCTTGAGCAAAGAAAAATATAGTTAGCTAATGCGGCCTAAATTTATTGTATGATATCAAGAGGAACTTTTTTTTACAACCCATCAAAAAATTTACAGATATGAAATGAGTACACAGAAGACAAATGGAGACTGCCCACTAGGGTCTGGAAAAGGAAAACCCATTGAAAAAAGTGTGTGAATAAAATTAATGGAAAATACAAGATGCTACAAATCTCAAAGGAGATACAGCATTAAATATGAATGTGAAGTATTTCTTTTGCAAAGATATGAACAAGCTAAACTTGATCTACAAAGAGTACCCCAGGAATGTGAACTTGTAAACCTAAGGATATGAATCACTAGATATTAGAAAGATTAGCATGTAGAAATGTTGCTGGAAGTTTAATTAAATAAAGGCATATATTTTATTGCAGACTTAAGCTGAAGAAAATAAGCAATTTGTCTGGACTATGTCTCTCTATTGATTTTTGTGCAGAACACATTTCTTCCTGTCTTTATTAACCCCATTTCCTGGAAATTACTGTCTTCAAAGTTAGGAATAAGCAACACTAGAGTCAGACCTGGAAAGAATATCAAGAAATCAGTTATTTAATCCCTTCTTGTATATTATACATCTGTACATGGCTAGCGTATTCTAAAAGAGCTTCAAGTGACAGGAACTCTAGACTTCTACACTTCTAGATCATCTTCTTATTACTGATGACCATTCTTGCTAGGATGGTTTATCTAATGTCAGACCTGATTTTCTGCAATTCTGTTCTGTTACTTCCTGTCCTAGCCACCCTGTCATGGGAAACTGATTATTCTGTCTTTTTTCTTTTTTTCCTGAAATGTCTCATATAATCAAAGACAGGTATCATCTTTCTTCCTTGCCCTCCCGATATTTCTTTTTGAACCTAAAATATGTCAATTTAATTAATATTCCCTCTTACATCAAATATTCTGGACATCCTTCTTACCTCAGTTGTTCCACATTTTCTTGAAAATCAAGGCCCACACCAAGCACATAGAAGCTGAAGACTGCCCAGTGCCAAGGAGTAGCCTGCCCAGTGTTGAAAGGAAGGGACAATTCCTTCCCTTCTCTTGCAGGTGAGTGTACTGGCGAGTGTACGTTGTAATGCAGTTTTTGATTTTTCTCTTGAAGGGTAATGTGTTATTAACACATGTTCAACTTTTGATTCCTTATAACTCTTAAAACCCTGCTGCCGAACAGCTGCCTAGTTAGTTGTTCCCAGACTTTTCTGTGCACTTCTAAACCCACTGCTTAGAACCGAGTTTAAAAATCCTCCTTTCTTCTTGTTTTCTGGACTTTCTGTATCAAAAAATGCTCAGCAATACAACTTACCTCACAGTCAGGTCCTGCTCCACTCCCTTCCCAACAGATACTCAGGCGGTTCAAATCTCCAGAGAGCTGCGAATCCCACACTGTGAATGGCGCTATTAAAATTTGGGGGTTTTTTCCATACAAAAAAAAAAAAATCCCCAAATCTTATTCCTCTTCCTTATCTTTCTCATTCCATAGTATCTGGTAGATCTTTAAATGACATTCCATTTCTTTTCCCCAGAGACTTAAATATACCTATATCTTACACAATGTTACCAAGGCATTGTCCTCCCTCTTTTCTTCCTAATATTTCCTAAACTTCCTATTTTCCTGTACTTCCTGAACAAGCTTACATTTCCTACTCTAATCCTGGAAATTATTCCACAATATCCGTTATAATTTTGGTCAGGTATTAAGATGCCTACATTTCCTTTTCTTCCCTCACATATCTTGCACATATATCTTGTATGCAGACACTTAAAATCTGCAGCTGTCTTCCTCCCTGCTTTAATTCATGCTGTGAATAACCCAATATCTTCTGGTTTTGGGATCTTTGAGTGTTTTTCACTTTGTTCTGTGGGGTTTTGTTACCTTCCTGTCAATCTTGGAGTAAACTTAATTTTCTTACTCTTTTTCATGAGATATACTCTAATCTCAGTCTAAATCTCACAACATATCATTGCAAGGCTGAGTTATCAGGGTGGCCTGGTGAAACCATCTCTGTGGGATGCATCCTTCACTACTACAAAATTAATGCAACTTGCACAGATATACCTCTAGTAATACTTTTTACTTTGAAATTTTATTTACCAAGAGAATTATTCTTTAAAAAAAAATGTTTATCCAGACAAAGTTTGACAGAGCAACACAGGAGTTTTCCTCTAAGTGTTAAATTAGAGCTTCCAAATGAAAGGGTTGGATGAAAATCCAGCTGTGCCCCTCAGATCAGCTAAATGCTTCTGTAGTCATTATACGAGATTGATGAGAACCTCCTTGACAGATCCTCCTTGATTTGGACAACTGAAGTTAACGGGGCTCATACTCAGATTATTCTCACAGTGCTAAATAAATACAAGCTTTTTAATTGCTTATTATGTTTTAATGAACCAGTTAATCATGTTTGGGTTTAATTTTCTTCACATTTGGCCTTTTTTAACACTTCTTCCCATTTCCAGTTCTATAAAAGTATATTTATTTGTTACTACTCCTCATGGGTTTTAGCCTTGCTAGATGTTCCAAAATGGTTCATAATGTCGAAGCTCTTATAACAATGAGCATACATGGGATTGCAGTTACTGTCTTAGTTGTACTCTCAGGCTAAAATTTCCTTTTAATCTCAGGCTAGTAAAGTCTTTCTAGCCAAATTTCCCTTTGAAACAAAAAGCAAGGACTAAAACTGCCACTGCACTCTCTTCCTGTTACTCCCAAGCATTACTATTGAAGACCAAGGTGGCATTTGGTTGGGGCACTGTCTGCCTGGCCAACTTTGTAACATATTCAAAGAAATATCAAGCATGGAAGTTGGTTAGTCACCAAGAGTTAACTTTGCAAAAAGAAACACACAATAGTATATTTAGTATTTTTCTGATCAGGAAAACCATGCTTTTTATTTGCCCTAATTTGAAATTAGTGAGTTTTAATATTACCTTCAGGGAAATCAAAGTTGATTAGACTTTCAGAACTAGCTTCAAGCCATGTAGCTGCATGCTTTTCAAAATCTCACCTAATGTAGAGAAATCAGTGAATTGTGTGTATATACTCAAAGAGGATAACAGAGATTGTTCCATAGAGTAATTCCATTACATATATCATGCCCTATAAACACACTAAACCATAGTCAAAAATTAACGTAGCTGTTGTTTGATAGTTTTCATTTTCTCTCCCAGGAAACAGTCAAATATTATTTTTTCTAATTTAGATAAATGTCTCAGACTGTAAATTTTTGCATCAGAAGCTACCTACTTATCCTACCTGCAAAGCAGCTGGTGTAGTGAGTTAGAAAAATTAGAAAGGCCTTGAACTGGAAAATTATACAACAATGACCAAACAAAATAAAAGTTTAATCAACTCATTTTCCCAGCATAGAGACTAAAAGGTGTCACAACGATGTTGCAGGAATATAAATGCAAGAAGAAGAAATTTGAATGAAGAGGCTTTTATATGTAGTAGGAAAAAAAAGAGTCAGAAATGCTAGCTAGAATCTGACATGTTATTAAGGAAGAAAAAAAGTGGGGGTTTTCTTAAGAGCAGAGTAAACATTTGAAAAATGTCTCTGGCAGTGTGGTAGATTCTCCATGATACACACTCTCCAAATCAAGTTTGGATGACTTTCTAAAATACAAGCCCGGGTTCAGCCAGACATTTTCGGCTTGGTGCAGGAGCTGCTGGAAGTAATTCCCTAGCATGCATTATGCAGCAGGCCGAGCTTTAAAATCTACCGAGAAAATGTTTGGGCCAAACTAGCAGCTTGTGCACACTGATATAACTTTTTTAAAGGCAGTTGAGTTGTATTGATTTACACCAGCTTCTGATCTTGCCCTTGGAATATAATTTACTGCTGTCATTACGCAGTAACACCCAGCCCCTGCCTGTTTTCCACGCCGTAATAAGAGCAGCTGTCTTTGAGGTTTGGGGCCTGATCCAATTACACTCAACGGGAAAACTCCCATTTAGTGCAGGCACACAATTAGACGGTTACAAATTGGTCACATATAAATTCAGACTGGAAATAAAAACTATTGCATCTGAGATTGTTCTTTAGCTATCTGGTAACACGCTGGAGTAGCCTCACAAAGAGATTAACAAGTCAAGGAACCTGTTAAAATTAAGACTGAAAACAGGGGAAGGGCTGTGCAGCAAACAGAAAAACAGATATGCACGTAACAATATTTTCTGTGCTACCTGCCCTGTCTCCAGTAATTTGTAGCTCAATGACAACACTTGGCTGAGACAGAAAACAGTGGGACTTGGAGGTCTGGGGTGCTTGATGGTGTGGTACCTCCAGGAGGATTTGAAATGAACCTGTAGCTCTGGTGCTTCATAGCACCTTTAGGTGTTATTAATCCTCCTGATGGGTTTTGGAGGTGTCAGAAAGCTGTGGGGAGACCCTTCAAGGTGTGGATTAGCTATGGTTTGTGAGTGCCTGTAACTTTCCTGGGGCCTGGAAAGCGACTGTGACCCAAGGCAGAAAGCAGGGTGGGCTCTCCCTGCAAAAAAGTGAGATGTGCTGGGTGTAAGATGAGCTGGGTGTGTGCTCACTTTCTCAAGGTTAAACCAGTTGCCAGATTTTATGTCATCAGGAATTGCTTTCCTCCGCTCAGACCAACAGGCAGCGTTTGGGGTATTTTTCTTTTCCTTTCACTTTGTAAGATCTTAATTTTATTTAACAAACTACCTCACCTCTTAAGATTCTGGTGAAATGTTTGATCTTCTCTCTTCCTCTGGCACGTTCTGGTTATGTTTGTTTTCTTTTTAGCATGTTGTAAGCAATTTTTAGGGAGCTGGGAAGTGTTCTGTTATGTTGTGGATCATGCCATAGACTTTTCAGAGCCAGATATCTACTGCAGAGTTTCCTTCAGCTGTGGAAAGATTGATGAAATAAAAGTGAGCCCACTTAGTCCTGTCTTCCCATTTATGTTGTCTACTGTTGAACACAGAGTATTTTATTTCTGTCTTTTATTCCTGTCTTTTTTTTTTATTCCTGTCTTTAAGCATTCTGGTATATCTCCAAAACAAGAAGAGCACAGTCAGACACAGCCTCTGCGAAAGGAGCCCAGACAAAAGAGCGGGAGGCATTCTGATCCCAGGCAAGGCCAGGGCTTTTCTTGCTTTGACTTGCTTATTATTCTGCCACCTCAAATGCTACTGTTTTTTCTGTCACAGAAAAACAGAAGCTGAAACACTGTAAGAGTCGCATCCATGCCTGCCCAGAGACAGCTCTTTCAGTAGAAAAGCAAAAGGTCTGTGATGAAAGTATGTAATTAAGGTACCAGAGATTGGTTTCATCTGACTAAATATAGATATTTACAATATGCAGCTTGTTATATCCAAAAATATATGCCTAAGTATGTCAGAGCAATACTGACATGACAGTGCCCTTCCACTAAAGAAGGAATCTGGGGTGACGAACTCAGATATAGGCATTGGCACTGCAGATGCTGGAAAGTTATATTGGGTACATTTAATCCTAAATTCCACTGCTGACCTTTTTAAGAGATATCAATATAATACACTATGCTTAATGCTCCTGTTCCTTGTTTTCCCAGTTTACACAGTATGATGTTGAAAATAAATGGTAAAGACTTAGCTTGCCACATAGAAATTTTGCAAGAGTGGGAGGATCGCCAAGGTGCATACATGCATTCCTCTGAGGCTTTTTACAGCTTGCCTTGCATTAAGAAACATGACCTAAAGAATAATAATATATGAGGAGCACTGTTCTGTTCCTGTGAAATATCAGTCACTTGAGGAGAAAGTCACTTAGCAGAACTTAGAGCAGTTCAAAGTTACCAAGCCAAAGTCAGGTATTAGTAAAGAGTAACAGTGAAGAACACCTTTGACTTTCTCTTCCTATCCTGTCAGGCACGCCCAGCACGCACTAGGAAGAACTTAAAGTCTATGTCATTACATGAGAGACATGCAAAACTTAAAATGCATATGACTCAAAGTTCTTAAATGGCAAGCCTTATAGACTGTGCATATATTTATTAATGATATAGAAAGATACACCACTTGATACATTTTTCACATTGCTCCAATAGAAATTTGCCAGTCTAGAAGTAATGGAATACTTAAAGACAAGAAGTAACTAAGAACAATTTCTCTGTTTCATCTTTGTACACAAGAGGAGTTTACACAAAAATGCATCCTATTTTTACTCATTATATGTAATTTTGCTATCTTTCTCATAAAAGAATATTCTAGACATACACACACATCTTGGTGAGAACTCTTCCATTCCTCAAGCACCTATGTTATCAGTGCTACAACTGCTACCCTTCAGAGAGCTTTCCATTCATTATATTATAGATAAGTGTGGCTGATTCGAGTGCAGCTGAATTGTTTCCATGGTTTGATTTCAATGGCAAGGGTTTATTCAGCAAAGCATTTAAGCCTGTGTTCAATTTAGAGCAATTGGGTAGTCCTAATACATCCTGCAAATTAGGCACCTGTCTACATCAGTGGGAATTAGTGATATGCCTAAATGTTTTTCTGAATCAAAGCTTAAATTTGAGGATGCTTATCCGACTAGTGAAAATTCAATGGCAGCCCCAGCAATGGCCATTGGATAGAAATTATTGATTCTGATCACAAGACTTCATGCAGCTTTTAGTTTTTCTTTCTGTATTTCCTAATTTGGGTTAATAAACAACCACTAAAAACCAAAAGAAAAAAATAGAGCAGACTATGAAAATAAGACAAGGCGGAAATCAAACTTTCTCTAGTTTTATCTCCTAACATCTCACTTTAATTGTGATCCGTTCACAGACATTTCTAGGCACATTGAAAACCAGCCTACAAGACAGTGAAACTGCTGAAAATGATCCAAAGTCAAAGGTTAACTTCTTGCACTAAAACAAAATTAGATGATAGTTCAATAAATATAGTTAATCATGCAGAATTTAAAAGTAAAAATGTCAGCGCACCTATTGACCGAGAAATATGCAGTATTTGGATTGTGAGATACCTTGGTGACTTGTGCATGCTCTTTTCATCAAGAACGTCTTGTCTCTGGGAATCAGACGTTAGGAATAGTCCCATTGAAATCAAGAGAAAGTTCTGCTCGCTATGCATAGGAATACTGTATCGCAGTGATATAGACAATTTTCCTCCAAAGTATATATATTTTTTAAGTTTGGATGAAACATACTTCAGCTAAGAAACAAGATGTACACAAAATTTGTCAGCCAAAGTTCCTATGGCAGATCAGCACAGGAATTTGTATTCCTTGCTTTGAAGCTTGTGCTCCTAAAAGGGCACAGCCATGTAATGTGGAGCAGGAAAGGATGGATATAGTGCTGGCTGCAACTTCTGCTGGTTCCATTTCTACGTTTTTTCTGCATGGATAATGGAAGAGGTAAGTGCCATATCTCAGTCAACTGGAGTACAAATAATCCCCAGATACAATGCAAAATACTGCATCCTTTCTGCGCCCAGTTGATGGTGCCTGGATTTGGTGCAGCTCCCCCCTTGAGAATCTGCTCCATTTTTTATGTATTTGGGCCTGTGCTGGCCAAGATGGAAGTATTTATACAGAAACTATGGAAAGAAGATGAAGAGAGGCACTGAAAGATGAAGATGAGAAGAAAAAATTAATGAGACAGTAGCAGTGCAAGAGGAAGAAAATGCTTGGAATATGTGACTATTCAGAAGCCTCAAAATAATTGTAAAAGGCAATCTTAAAGATATCATCTAACTTATGGCTGTCTGCTGAAAGCAACCTTTTGCTTAATTATATACCCAGAGAAAACAGTTATATCCATACATTACAGCTTCTTTCTATTACTATAATGTGAAATACCAGATTATTACTTTTAATAAACTCTATTGGGGTAAATGAAATGCAGAACATGTAGCCCTATCCTGAGAAATATCAGTTCGACTTATCTAGAAAAGTAATATTTGACAATATGTAACACTCTGTATTGGGTTTCTGTGGCAAGGTCTTGGTAGTGGGGGGGCTACAGGGGTGGCTTCTGTGAGAAGCTGCTAGAAGTATTCCCTGTGTCTGCTGCTGGCCAAGGCCAAGCCAATCAGCAACAGTGGAAGTGCCTCTGTGATAACATATTTAAGAAGGGAAAAAAAAACCGTCTGTGGCTCAGTAGCCGGAGAGAGAAGAGAAGTGAGAGGATGCAAGAGAAAACAGCCCTGCAGACACCCAGGTCAGTGCAGAAGGAGGGGGAGGAGGTGCTCCAGGCGCTGGAGCAGAGATTCCCCTGCAGCCCGTGGTGAAGACCATGGTAAGCAGGCTGTCCCCCTGCAGCCCATGGAGGTCCACGGTGGAGCAGATCTCCACCTGTAGCCCATGGAGGACCCCACGCCGGAGTGGGTGGATGCCTGAAGGGAGGAGGCCGTGATCCCGTGGGAAGCCTGCACCAGATCAGGTTCCTGGCAAGCCATTGCGGACCTGTGGGGGGAGGAGCCCACGCCGAAGCAGGTTTGCAGGTAGAACTTGTGACCCCGCAGGGGACCCAATACTGGAGCAGTCTGCTCCTGAGGGACTGCAACCCGTGGAAATTATGGACCCACGCTGGAGCAGTTCGTGGAGAACTGTAGCCTGTGGGAAGGACTCAGTTGGAGAAGTTCGTGGAGGACTGTCTCCCGTGAGTGGGACCCCATGCTGGTGCAGGGGACGAGTCCTCTCCCTAGGGAAGAAGAAGCGGCAGAGACGATGTGTGATGAACTGACCCCAACCCCCATTCCCATCCCCCTGTGCCACTGGGGGGGAGTAGGTAGAGAAGCTGGGAGTGAAGTTGAGCCCAGAAAGAAGGGAGGAGTGGGGGGAAAGGTTTTTAAGATCTAGCAGTTTTTCTCCTCTCCTTCTCTGATTTTGATTGATAATAAATTAATTATTTCTTTCAAGTGGAGTCTGTTTTGCCCATGATGGTAACTGATAAAATGATCTCTCCCTGTCCTTATCTTGACCCACGAGCCCTTTTGATTTACTTTTTCTCTCCTCTGTCTGGTTAGAGGGGAGTGATAGAGCGGCTTTGGTGGGCCCCTGGTGTCCAGCCAGGGTTAAACCACGACACACTCTGAAAGCTCAGGGTTTATCTAAGCTCTGCATACCAGTGACTTAAAGACAACTACCATTAAATAAAGATTGATCAACCACTCCTATATCTTGTTCTCTTGTTCACTTCACTTCGCTTCTGTGTCATCTCTGATTCAGGTTCAGATGAAATCTTTCCAGACTTTGGGGACATTCACATCCTATGGGTCATGGAGGTAGATGGAATCAATTCTGCTCTTCGACTGGCCCAAACCTGAAACTTGCTTTTACATTTACACTTCTATAATTGCAGTCCCAACCTGTCTGGGTGTTGAAGGTCCATCAGAGTTACCCACCACTAGGTATAAAGCACTATACCTTGGGTTCACCAACCTGATCAAGCTAGTCCCCTTTTATAGCTTTTACAGCTGCTATAGAAATGCAGGTGTGCTAAAGGCTAACATGATAGCATAGAGCATGATAGCAATGACTGTTTTAAAGTGATGGACCTGTACATGTGTATCTGAAAGGAAAAATATGCCCTATCATTTCTGTTACTGTGGGTATAAGACACAAGGAAGAGAGACTCCAACTATTATTTGATGATATTTGAAGTCTTCTACTTCCCTTAAGAAAAAAAACAACCACTAAAATTTGAGGAGGGTGTGTATATGGATATATATACTTTACACTTCCAATAAGCAAAACACCAAAGTAGATTTAATTATCAAAATATGATTGTTTGTCCTGCCCTCTTCTGATATGATCATCCAGAAAGATGAATTAGTTGGAGTATCTTGCAATTTGCAAAAGTGAGTAGAGAATCAACTCTTACAAACACATGGACATGCAGCATGATGTTTCCTGTTTTATGATCTAGGAAAAAGCCACACATCTAGTATTGTGCCACATTAATATTATTAATTGCATTTTTATTTTGTTTTATGGTATTTCCAGAAGCTGTAGCTGGCAAAAGAGGTTCACTGGACAGCATGTTCTACAAACAGGTAGCATGAAACTTTCTGATCCCAGAAGGATTGGTTGGACTTGACGATCTTAAAGGTCTTTTCCAACCTAAACGATTCTGTGATTCTAAGGATTTGCAGTCTAAGAGGGAAGAAAGAGGAGGAGAAGACAAGAACTGAAGTGATTTGCTCAAGTTGGCATAGCGAAGTCTGGAACAAATGAATGACAGTATCACCTTCCTAGGAGTCTCCCTTGGTTCCTAATGCAGGTTGATAAAACATTCATTTTTTTCATTCTTGAAATCAAAAGTAATACATTCTTGATATTCTTCATTGTGTTTCTGGTGTCCCAAAATGTTCCAGTAAGAGAAAATAGATCAAAAACTAAGGGACAGCATGTTTTATGTCAACAACATAAGTATTGACAAGACATCATTCCAGCATGTGTAAAAGAACTATCACTCTAAGACTAGCCTGATTCCGTGAAGAAATATAGGAAAGAAGAACAATTTTTCTGCAGTCAATAAATCTAAGGTTAGTTAGTAAATTTAGAATCAGAACTTCAGCTGCTTGTGCTGTAGCTGTAATTTGCTCTTGATAAAACTACATGGGAACTGCTTGAAAAAAATCAAACTTTAAAAAATCCTATTGGTCGTTATGCATCTTGCCTCAGCCCCACACAATAGCAAATACTTACAATGAGAATAGCTCCACTGGAGCAATACTAATACATTTGCCACAGCTCCCACTCTGTCATTATGCACAGGAGCCTGTGCTTATCCCTTTTTAAATTGGAGACTCTTTTAACCAGGAATCCCCAGGATGAAACGGAACCATTTTCCTCACGGCAAAACAAATCCTTCTCTGGTGAATTTTGTTATTGTTTATTGTTACAGTGTTTTATCAGCACTAAACTGTATGAAAGCTTCAATTAGTTCTTGATGAATGATCCCATAAAATCATGTAGTTTCATTTCCCCTGCCACCAGATATTTCACTGAGTGTTATTAAATGAAATATAATTGGGACGGGATTCAGGAAACTTAGAGTCTTCTTATTTTCCTTTCGGGCTTGAACATTAGAGTGTGCCTCAAATATTTCATTTTTTAAAGGTGATGGCTTTTTGTTTTACACTGAGAAATGCTCTGCAGTTCACAACTACCATTTAAGGCTCTACACTATAAGCAGTTAACACTAGAGTAGGAAAATACAGGTATTACAGCCATTTTCTGCACTATTCTCCTCCACCGGTAGCTTTGTAAATTTTGCATTACGAAGACTAAGTAAGATTCACTGGAAAAAACATTCTTCCCAGCTCCCGTGAATAACGCATTGCATTTGTCTCTGATGTAACTCCATTGAATGCAACATAATTACAGTAAGAATGAATATAGCTGTTTCTTACTATACATTTAAATTCTGGTTTCTTATGACTAATGTGCTGTAGCTGGGGATAGAGAGCTTGCTTCAGTGGGATCCAGAGAACAAATGTTTTCAGCAAGTAATTTAAACTTTCTTTTTCAAAGGAGGCATTCAGATACACTACTGCTAATTTTGTCTTTTTTCTTAAGCTTCACATCCAAAAACAGATTTTGCAGAGCAAAAGCATTAGTTATATCAGTGCCTACATTCACACGTCTGGGGTCTGGACTCATCCACGGGGCTATGCTTCAATGAGACTCCACAAGAGCTTTACAGCAATGGAAAGCCTGCTCTGAACATAGTTATCTCTCTTTTATCAAATTCTCCCAGCTGGCCTAAATGCTAGCAAAAAAAAGTTAGCAAAAGATTGTCACATCTGGACGGAGGGACTAATTATCTGATCTCATAATAGAAGGAAATTCCGCAAACTAGTCAAAGACTTGTTGCAGCCTGCCCAGAGCTATCAAAGTATCCTTTGACTTGTCTATTTACTTCTTTTCCTCACATGTTGCAAGTGGATTTACCCAATGGTGCAGCTGGATATACACACTGCTGCAACTATCTTCACAGCAAAACACAGTTACCCTGCTGAATGGGATAAATGTGTTTATCGGTATCAGACCCAAACATCACCCACCGGATACATCCGAGTAACTTCCAAACAGAAGATGCTATTTTCAGTAAGGAAAAAAAAAAGACAAATATCAGACTATTCTATCACCAAGGAAGTGTAAAGATATTTATCATTTACTGCAAAAGATTTTTTTTCCCTTCGTATGGTGGAAGATGAGGCTACTATCAGGCATCATATTCTTGGCACACATTTTTGGATCAGTTTAGAAGCAGGAAATCAAACCATCAAACATCGCCAAATGCAAGATACGAAAGGTTCAGATTTTAGAGTTGCATTAGAAACCATAAATCATACAGCATTGTGAAAGAAAAGAAGTTAATAAATACATGAATGGAGCATGATATTTTTGCTTCTACAGGTAAAGTTAAGTTATTCCTATCATTTCTTCAACAAGTCAGAAATTATACTAATAAATCTCAGTGTTCACGGTATACATTCACAGCCCCTGGGGGTCAGGAGGAATTCTTTCCTTCATGGTTGTATTACTGACTGATGAGGCAAAAGCCTGTAAAAAAACCCTCCTTCTGATTTGGAACTCAGGAGAACTGACTTCAGATACTGGCTTTGATAGAGGCACCTTCTGTCAGGCAAACCATCCTCCATCTCAGCAAAACAGGGCTCTTCTGCTTCCCAACAACTCGTGACAAATTCATGCTTGAAGGACATGCCTGCATTCATATCTGGAAAAGTACCCGAGGATGCTCTTGAGTAGCCCAAGCCACCTCAGCATCCCTCGCCTCCTGCCCAGCATGGCAGCTGGCCTCACTGCCCAACTTCTCTGGGTATTCATGGCCTGCCTGGAAGGTAAGTCTGGCAACTGATAATGACTTTCATGTCTACATGAGCTATTCCTACCTAACAAAATGCAAGAATACAAGGGGGAGGGGGGCATAAAACCTTGAATATTTATTAGAGAAAGTCTCTCTTGAAAGAACATAGCCAGCAATGGTACAAAAGAGATAAATGTGCTTCCTGACAGAGTGTTTGGACTCCCAGTTAACCAGCAGTATAAGTGGATAACTGTGCTCGCAGAATATTTCTTCACAACTCTCGAAGAATACTTTGAGTTCCAGAGATCAAAAGAGCTATACGAGCCAAGTGTTATTGGTGTATTATATTGAGATCAGTTATAAATAAAAGAAGAAAAAGGAAAACTGCAAAGTCAAATTGTTTTCCTCTGTCATTCTCTTTTTATCAATGTTTGTTTTAAAAAGTAAGGGAGTTCTACAGGGCTCTGGTTAAATAAGACCCTTTCTGTAATTATAAATGTACACAAGTAAGAGTCCTTTTAAAGGAAAATAATAGCCTACTGGGTATTCGGGGGAGAGGGCTTGTTCTCTTACAATTTTTCACAGTGCTCTGGGAGTTAGTCCTCTGAGGTTTCATAGTGCTGGTGGGCTCCCACTTTAAAGAACTTCAGATTGCTGAGGGTGGTGTTTCCCCTTTGAAGACTGTTACATTTTTTAACAGATCCTCCTTTGAAGATATTCATATCTGTGGGGTTCTCCAAAAGAGTTGGGGGAAAAGTCCCCTGTTGATGCTATTTACCAGGTTAGAATTTCAAACCTGGGAAAAATAGCTGATCCCTGAGAGGAGGATGCTCTTTTTGAAGCAGTTCAGATGGATTCAGCAGGCTTTGCTTCTGAAGTTCTCATTGCTAGAAGGTGTTTGGCTTTAAAACTTTGTATCATACACAGTGTCACAGCAATACTATGGAGAAAGTAGCATTAATTTTTTTAAGGAAATACGGAATACACTGCTATGAAAGCCTTTTTAAAGATACACAACCTTTTGCTTGTTCGACAAATGCACGGTTTGTGCTAAGTGTAAGGATTGTGCTATCTCTTACAATAATCTCAGCAGAAAGGTTCTTAACATGCAATGTCTCTGATACACAACATTTTGACAAACTGCAAAAAAGAGTTCTGCTCATTTAAACAAACTGTGCTGCTTATTGTCCACTTCATAGTTTGACTTTGGACAACCTGAATAGTCCTCTGGTGGGAGCAACATGTAAAGATTAACATTGATAGGATACTCCTAGTAAGAGCTCCTTTCCTAGAAAAATCTTTTAAAACACATACCCTACCAAGAGGGGGATGATAGAAGGCAATAGAACAGTGAGGAGGCAGAGTGTGACATTTCTAAATGGAAGGAAGGAATATTGTAAGACCAGAATCTTTTTAAAAAACGTATGTTTTGAAAGGCTTTTTGTAAAGCATCAGAAAAATGCTTTCTCCTCCATGGTATTTCTAACAAAAGGCTTACGAGTTAAGTAAAGTCAAAATAAAAAGCTAGCTCTAGTTATTTGTTTTAAAATACCACACCTGTTACTACAAGCAGGCTACTGAAGTAGTCTGTAGCAAGGCCAGCATAACTGAAGACAGCCTTTCTACTGAGATTCCTTGTATATGGATATAGCACAACTAGACTCGGATTAAACAGAGATAAAGGACAAGTTGATGCAAAGCCAAAGTAAGCTGCTGGCTGGTGGAGAGAAGCGTGCAGAACACCAGCATTGATGGCTGTTCTTTCAGAGGACAGATAAGGGGTGTCTGGAGCTTCTGTCCGTTTTCTCAGGTAGGGTCCAGAGGGAAAGACCAAGGACAGGAGGGCAAAGCCTTTTCCTTGCATAAAGTGTGTCTTCAGCTCCTCAGAAACATATAGATCATAGCAAAGCCTCAGTTTTTAAGGTCTCATCTAAATATACATTGCAGCTAAGTGCACTGGCCTTTCAACAATGAAGAGCTATGTTGCTCCTGTGAGCATTTGAATCTGGGATTCCAAGGAGTTTACTAATACCAAAGGAAATTTAAACAATTTTCACTGTTTTCTATAACTAAGGTAAGGTAGGTTTTGTAGGAATGTCCTGGTGTGGGCACTCGGGTCATTAGATCCTGTCGTATGTAAAGGCATGAAAGTACACGTACACACATACAGAAAGAATACTTAAACAACAAAAAACACTGACTCCTTCATATTTTAACAACTATAACCTTATGCAGACGTACTGATGATCTGCAACTCTGGTGGGGTATTTGGGGTTTAGAGAAGTATGATTTCTTGCATTGAAATAAAAGAACAGAGAGGAGAAAAGACCTGTAAATGGTTTCCCAAGTAACCTTGTTTATTTGTCTTAGCTTTGAAAGGCACCAAGCAAATAACCTTAGGTGGTGAACACCCACAGAAAAGCCAAAACAACAAAAAAAGAAACCAGCAACAGCACAATATATACTGATTAATGGATGCTATAGATATCTTACTGCTCTGTCTGCTTGGTTAGCTTTGTTTCAAATCTGATACAGATCTCATACTCCACAGCCGATCCTGAAATAGTCCATGTTCCTTTAAATTCAGGCAATGCATCACTTTCTATTACCCTGTGTCACATCAGTCTATGACTGTAAAGGATGAGTTATGTGGACGTGAACCAGCATGAGGGCCCAGTTCAGACAAATCTGAGATTTCACGAGAAAGTCAAATGTTCACATAGACAAATTTTTTCTTTTTTATAACAGCATGCATAGTTTATGTAGAAAAATTTAGAAAGGAAATTATTTGCTGCCTTACAGTCCACTCTGGGTTTCTATTTTTAGGACAAAGAGTCCTTGGAAAGCATTTTTGCAACTGCCATTAAAGCTACACAGCACCCAACTTCCGCTGGAAAAGAGAAGCCATTTACCAAATCTTCTTTAGTTCTTAGTTCAAAACTCAGAAACAGATGATGGCAGCTTTGTAGAATGACCTCCTTGGCATTGAAGAGCTTTATTATCATTTATACCAACATCCCTCAACATTTTTCTTGTGTAGCAAAGAGGCATTAAATTGGGTGTGCTGACAAGAAGGTTTAGTGGAAAAGAATCTCTCAGGCTGTGGTCCACACTAATCTTTTTGTGCTAGACCAGCATTCAGTTAAGCCCAAACTCCTTAGCATAGTAGCCTTATGTGTTAGCACAAATACTGATTTTAGGCTACAGCAGATCAACCAAGTCTCCAGGAAGGGAAACTAAAGACACAGACTATCCAGTAGGATGGAGCAAAATGTCTCCAACTCTTTACACTGGAATTCTACCACCTATAGCAAATAAGAGAAATAACATTACAGACTTATAATGTAAAGTCTCAAAGGCCTTTTCAGGTTCTAGCCATCAGGCACAGGAATTCCTTCTGCTGTCACCCTTAGGTACTATATTTATTAAAATTGTGTCTTCAAAAATGGAATTTTGGACCCCATGAAAAAGCACTCAGAGTAAGGGAACATAAATTTGATAATCATGAAGTATGAGTAGAGTAATCACTCTTCTAGAAAATCACCGACTTCAAACAGAGCAGAAAACCTACACTGAACCCTACAGCAAACTAACATGCATATCTCAGAGGAGATAAGGGAGAAGAAGCAAAGGACAAATGCCACAGGAGGACAGTAAGGGTGGCTCCCCAGGAGCCCTGCTCCTCCGTCAAACAGGAAAGGCTGAGCTGGATGTGCAATACATGTCCAAGATGCCAACACTGTTGATCCCAGCAGTCTTCATGGGTTTGCTTTCTCATCTTGCCATATTTTGATTTTCCAGTAATGTTTTATGTGAGGAGAGCCTAAATGCATTTCCTGCAACATAACCCCAGCATGGGAACCATACCTGAATTGTTCATAACCAAAATGTGTATCAGGGACTAGTGCTGACCACTGCTGTGTTACATTTCAAATAAAACTGTAGTCTGTCTGTGTTATAAGGCTACAAGGCTAAATTCTTTAATGTTCACAAAATGCCTCAAGATTACAGAGCAGAAATCAGCAGAGTTCAAGCAGCAGAAAAAAGATGGACTACTAGTCTCAAAAATGAGTCTCCTGCACACAAAGTGACCAAAATGGACTCTTTTGTATCATAAACATACATTTAAACACCAAAAAGGTTAAGCTTTTGCCCTTGGTTTCCTAGGCAAAGCTGAAAATAAAACTGTAGAAGCAAACTCTTCCAGAATATCTCTATCTTGCAAGGGAGATGTGCATGATGAACCTCAGCTAGACCAGAATTAACGTCTTTCGGCTGCCTTTAACTGCATTGCCAGGCTTTCTAAAAAGGTTCTTCTGTTTAAAAGTGTAATTTTTGTGGGAATCTCGATGTCAATATTTGCAAACTTGAGAAAAATGGAAACATTCTCTGAAAGGTTTTTTTCCCTCCCATAATAGCAAAATAAAAATTGGGACATCAATGATTGGAGCATTTGTATTTAAAAATCTATAGATGATCTTTTCAGGAGTATCTCTTGGGTCCCGTTTTTCTGGGGCTTTGCTTCATATCAGTCTCATTCACTGCAAAGAGATCATGCTTGCTGTTTCACAGTAAATACCTCCGAGTGTATCCTTCTGTTATGTTGACTGTTATAATTTTGATAAATTATTTCATATCTTATTTACAAGCATACATTTTACTACCCCAGGGATAATGAGATATAGAAGACACTTTATCCAAAGCCAAAGAAAGGCGGTGTTACTGGTGCAGTCGAAGGGTATTGCTGACTCCAGGTGAGTGATGCTTTGTGGCTAACTTTTATGTTCTGAAAAAACCTGCAAGGAGCTGTCAGCTAAGGAGTCATGGCAGCACTGTGGTGTAAAAGGCACTTGGGTTGATTTCTTAGATTTTTACCTGAAGCTGTCTTGTTCCTGAAAAAAAAAAAGTAATAAAAAAGGAGAAATCGGAAGCTGGATCCATTTGAATAGAAACTGTAAATGAAATAGCAGCACTAAGTAGGATGTAAATCCCAACCCACCCCCATAACACAGAACCAGTAAACTTGCAAACTCATTCTCCTCTTGTGCCATGTCTTTCCTACCCAAGTAAAAAGTAGTGAGGAGTCTGGTGGCATTTAGCACTACCAAACATCCTACATAATTTACCCCCTCGCCAAACTCGGCTGCCTCCTAACGTGCGACTGGATTCATGAGACGCCCTCCTCAACAGAGCTTGCTTCTCCCCAGCAGCTTGAGAGCCCACTGCCAGGGGTGGGTGTTTAGATCAAACAAGTGTCAGCATGCAACAGGGTGGCAGTAGCTTCACATGCCTTTATCTGCCTTGAGTTACTTTGTATCACGATCTCCAATTCTATTTACATTAGTTTTTATTTTAGATGAAATAAGGCTTCATTGATGCATCTTAACCGCGTTATTCAACACCCACCAACTCACTGACAATTGCACATCAATACATTTTAGTTAAGCATCTGTCTCCTCATTTGCTTCCTTGTCAAATTTGCAATTTATGTCTGCATAACTTTTCACTCTGTAGCTGCACTCGGCATGAAACAGGTAGGGAACACAGAGCAAAATGCTGCACTTGTTCTTCAGAGCAAATATGTAGTGCAAGTTCATGCTGTGAAGATCTGAAAAGTTCTTTAGGGTTACACATAGGTGTGAAAACTGTTGTGATACTCTGTTGAAGCCATAGCCCTAGCTAGGCAATAATTAAATCATTAAGAAAGAAAAAAAAAGAAAGAGCAACATTAAGCCCTTGTACTGAGAAAGGAGGCTTTCATATTGGTGAAAAGGGCGGTTGTTTTAAAAGAGAAATAGAGAAAATAAAATTTCTTAAGTGCTTTATTCTGAAACGGAATATTTGTTAAAACATCTTTCATTTGTACCCCTGAAACTCACCCCCCTCCACCACTCCCTTCCCAGAAGAAATCAGGCCTTTTCTCAAGTTTATATCAAACAAAAAAAATATTTTCTTGTGGCAGCTGAAAAGCTTACTATCCAAATCCTGAATATTTTATAGAAAATAAAATGATATTTATTTTTAAGTGCATTCTACCTTCAACACAACTGCATCCTCACAACAAATCTATTGCGTTGTCCTGACATAGTTACTGCAAAGGTTTTTCCTTTGCTGTCCCAAGGGCCCAATTGATTTATCTGCCAGAAGCCTAAAGCCCCAAAATAAGATAGCTTTGAGTTTACAGAGGTCATTTTTCATTGTCTAAATAAAAATTTCTAAACAAAAATCTCTCATCCTGTTAACCGCAGGGTCCTTATCTCCCCAGAGGCTACAGAAACCTGAGAGAAGCCATTTCAATTCTTTTATGAAGAAAGATAAAAGCAAGTTTTCGATTAGAAAGCCAAGGAAAGCCTTCTTATTAAATGGTGGTAACAGTAACTAGTCGAAAAGGCAAAACCGTTCAAGGAAGGGGGGAAAAAGGGAAATCATTATGCATGAAGCAAACACTATACATGAGGCTGCCAAGGCAATCTGAGGCAGTGACATTCGGGAAGAGATGGGAAGTTCACAAGCCTTTGTAACTAGTTCATTCCCATCTATTTAAAAACCCAGTTTTATCAGGCATGTTTTCTTAATTGTGTGTCCATAGCTTTATCAACCAATATTAACTGTGTGTGCGAGTAATTATGTATTCAGGCCCAATTTCTCTTGATCTGTCATCATTCAAAGCACTTACACAGCGCTGGCTGGGTTTTGAGATGGCATGTGATTCCAGCCCTGGAATAATAGATTCTGCAGGGCTAAGCTAAAAGTGAAATTATTAGAAGTTACTTCATATTCCAAGTTGTGATAAAGCGAGATAAACAGAGACATTAATGGTGGTGCACTGGGAAATTATCCAGACCTCTGAAAGCAAAAGGTTTCTGCTGTTTGGAAAAAGCCTCAGTGTATATGGCTGAGGTACCCTATTAGTGTTCTCCTTTCTCCTTCCTGCGTAACAGAAGAAGAGAAATGAAACAGCATTTAGGACATTATGTTATTCTTCAGGATGCCAGCTCTACATATCTAACCTGCCATTTAAAATGCCACGTTGAAGAACCCACCTATCATTCCCTCTGAGGAAAAAAATCCGGGAAAGGTTTTGAGAGCTGTTTCCCCTGAATGAGGATAGGCATTCAGAACTCTCTGACTCTCAGCACTTAAGGTTTTGTCCTGCACTAAGTTATATTCCTAAATGTCTAGGTGAAATCGATACAGAAATGAGGACAATATAGTCACATCCCTCTCCAGCACTACAAAAATCCACACTTGGATTTACCTGTGATTGTCACCAGTAAAACATGCCAGCTAGCACTGTCTGTGGCCATGGCATAGTGCTAGGCCACAGCTTTTCTTAATCTCTTATATCCTGAAAACAATTTAGAAAATAACCTGGAGTGAATTTCTCTGCCCGTTCCCATTCGTTCCCAGTACATCCTTGAACATGATGCATTTTTAAAATGGTGAGAATATTCTTGCCTATCTGAGGTGACAGGGTGCTTCCCTGCCCTCACATGTAATTCAACAGAACCAAAATGGAATTGTATTTCCCTCTTTCCCTGCTCCCTTCCCCTGCATATCTATGATAACAAGTCCTTTTTCTGCCTTAAGTTTATGTTTTCAACTACATTTATGCTCTCGAACAGAGTAAAAAAAAAAAAATTTGGTTTACCCAATTCAAATCGAGAAGAAAATCTTATGTTGCTAAAGGCAGCACATCTCTCTGACTTCAGTGAGGTCAGGATTTTACCTCTAACATGTAGCTTTGTGATGTTAATAACTTCAGCAGACACAGTTTAATTTATGCAGCCATCTTCTTTACCTGTATTTTACTTTTATATGTTTCTATACTTACAATAGAGATAGCTATCTCTAATTTTTAAAAAAGCTATGAAAATTAGATTCCAACCAAACCACAATTTGCCATGCTTACTTCATTACTTTTCATATTCAAATGTATCGTTTTTGCAAAGAACAGTCCGACCGTTCAGCAAAGTCCTGATCTAACCCCTAGCACAGTCAGGGGATCACCCCCCTCTGACTGCAGTGGGAGCTGGACCAGGCCTTCACCGCGGAGCTTCCTAACACGTCCTTTTCTCATGTACTCACCTCGTCGTTGGACTAGGTGCAACTGAGGGTGCAACTGAGGGATGTACAACTCTTTCACCTAATGCAGGTCTCTTAGTTTGGCAAGCATCCATCTAAAAATGGATTTTGTAGGGGGAAAATATGCCAGTTCCCAAATGTGCCTTGCGCAAGAATAAATTACTTTTTAAATATTTTTTTAATGTTATTATTACTGAAAAGCTCTTTGAATATCTTGCACACCTTGTGTGTGTTTGAAATCTGAAAAGTTAAAGCTGGGTGATTTAACGTTATGTCCAAATTGATCAAGAATTACGAGAAGAATTAAAGTTTTGGAATGTCTATCTTTTATTTTAGGACTTGAGGAAGCTTTCTCCTTATCAGAGAGAGACTTAGAGAGACTAAGAGAGAATTTAATCACACAAACAGCAGAAATTTCATTCCAAAAGTTTATTTTGTCTTAAAAAGGCATTGTGAGATCTGATTTTTGGAAGTCAAAGGAGAGCAAATGGAAAATAAGACCCTCATTTATAACAGTAAGGAGAATTACCCATCAGAATAGCAACAAACACTGCCAAAAGTTGCCTTTCTGAAAGGTAGAGCCTTGTCTGTATGGAGTTACCGAATGTAAGGCAGGGATTAATACCAGGATGTCCTATGGCCTCTGCTAAACAGGGGGTCTGACAAGGCAATCCAACAGCCCCTTCTGGCCTTAAAAAGCCTCGAATCCATGAAACCCAGGAACACTTTCTGTTGGAACACATTTGCTACAACTGCTGTGATTCACCCTCCTTGTTACTCTCTGGGGCTCCCTGCCAAACACAAGAAAATAAGGTTTTAAGCCCAGAAGGATTTCTACAGTAATACAAGATATTGATCCCTGTGTTGTTTTCAGCAGCAGCTTGTTTCTCTGTCCAGGTTCCTCAGAATCCCAGTGTGCCCAGCAGGTTAATGCTGAGTAACTACAAGATGTTAGGAAAACATGGCACATATTTTAATATACATTGCTATATTATACAGTGACAACAAGAGAGACATTGGCGTGGATTCCAGCCAGTGTTTATGCTTATTAAAATCTGGCTGTGTACTGAAACGCCACTGGTAGCTTACAGTCGGTGGCACCTATTCTGTGCTAATTTAGCAACAGGCATCTTAGTGCTATAGAAAACTGCAGAAAACTCAACTCTGTCATTTTCATAGAAAATGCTGTGCTCCGTTCTTCTTTCCTTGGGCCTGAGTCATCCAAGAGATGATAAAAGAATTGATTCCGTTCACTGCTTCAAGATACCTCTCGAACTTTTAGGGATCAAACTGATGCCCAGCAATAACATAGCTCCTCACATCAACACGTTATATCACCCATTGGCAGTGAGAGCATCTGAGGGCTTTTAGCCAGTTTTTAAAATCACTTGCAGGAATTTTTGCCTGTTTTTTCTTTCTTTTGAGTGCAGCTAAGTGTCCCATCAGAATAAAAATTTCCTGAGCATCAGGGCTTATCCACAGTTATTCAGAGCTGTGTAGCTTGCTCCAGAGCCTCTGCGGGTGGAACCAATACAAAACTGGTTAAAGATTACAATTGCTTTCCAGACAAACCATGGCACTGATGTATCTCTTGCAGAGTTGTTACTATTACTGAGAAATACAGTAATTTCCAAACTGTGCAATTCTCAGCTGACATGTTTGATCCACACTTGCAAGCCATGAGCACTCTTCGTTACCTTTCCTTATTCACAGATGAGAAAAAGGCTCAGGAACTCACCCGCACTTGGAAAAGGTGCTGCAAAGTCTCATTGCAGAGACACTCTCTGCTTTCTAGTCTTTCCCCTGCCATGTCCCCCACAGGGAATTGTCATGGAGGAGAAGGAATGAAACTCTACTCCCAGTCCTCCATGCAATACCTTTCCTTCCATCTAGACAGAGTGCTTACTGAAGTCAGGGCTGGGGGAGATTTGCTTAGTGTTGAGCTAAAGCCTGCCCCTGGAAAGACTGTGTAACTTTTCTCACATTGGTTTTCCAACAGTCTCAAGCATTCAGCTGAATTCCAGAAATTGATCCTGTAAGAGAAAAGTATGCATTACCTGACCAAATAAAGATTGTCCTACAGGTGTGCTTGCCTTGCTCTACAGGAAGAAGATGCTATCCACAAAACTGGAACTTTCCATTTTGCATATTTTAGAAATGTCTACACTATGAGTCTTTAACATTCTTTTGAGTTATAGCCTTTAAAAAATCAAAAAAAAGGGAAGTGAGTGGAAAAGTTGTATTTCTAACACAACAGGAACAAGGCTGAAATGGATGTTCTCTGTGATAATCTGGCACTGTCTCTTTAATTCCCTTAACTCTCTTAGATGTTTGACCATCTCTTGCTCACATATCCAGGGTCAAACACACACCAGGCCTAGGGTTAGAGAGGAGTTTCCTTTCTGGTCAGTTCAGGAGGAGTCTGGAGCCCTTTTTCTGCAGGAAGGGCTGCAGAGCAGAGCTGGGATCATCTGGGCAATTATTTCCTAACCCATTTCCACCTGCAACACAGTCCTCGGGTGCTGGTAGCATCCTGATCTCTCCTCCTCTCGCCAGAGGAAACAGCAGTTGTGTCCCATAAGGAATGAACCTAACCAAAGTCCCCAGGCTTGGGACAATGTTTTACTGGTGCAACAGATATGGCTCCTGGTTTACAGGATATCAGACGAGATAACTTGCATGCCCTATGAAACCAGGCAACTTGTTGGCATTTAAAAACCATAGACATATTATCAAACATCTGTTACGCTACACATCATAACATTTTTTGTAACATACCGCACAATATGCTGCACTATGTTAGTGATAATAATAACTATGATAATTACACATACCAAAAAGGATGTGCAACTCAAAAGCATTAAGTATAACCAAAATATAAATCTCTCTGACAGAGAGTTCTCATTTATAATGTAAAACCCTACATGAAAGAAAAACACAAACAGCACAAGACATCTGAATTGCAGCTCCAATTAAGATCCAAACAAACTGAAGTTAGGTGTAAGGTCAATGTGTACCCAGGGACCAGAAAAAAAAAAAAAAAAAAAGAAAAAAAAAGAAAAAGGAAGCAAGAAAATAGCCTCTTTTTACATCCAGACAGTCCAGAGAATAATAATGTGCTGGTTTTTCAAATCCAAGTAGCTACTGAAGATTGTAATGATTTCAGTCTAAAAAGCAATGCTGGAAACCCTCTTCAGAGATTGCAAGCTCCCACTGTGCAGAAACATTGTGTCACTGCACACGGGTGTAATAGAGACAGACAAAAGAAATACTTCAAGGAAAGACGTGGGGAAGCACTGGATGATGTACTTTCCCAGAAAACCTAGTTACAGTTTTACCAGTGACAAAAAATAAGGCGGGGGGGGGGGTGGTGGGGGGAGAAAGGTGGAGGCTGGAGGGGGAAATGGTCAAGTCATTTCTTGCCCTAACCTGAAAATATGGTCTCAAAACTGATTACATTACAAGCACAGAAGCTTAAGGTATCCTTTTCTTTCATCAGAAATAGTACCAGCCATTTAGCATGAGAAAGGACCACAACATGGTTCGTGGTTTTCCACACATCCTATAGCAACCAACCATCCAGGTCTGATCTCTCCAGACTTCTCTACTGACTTTTCCATAGAGAAAGAAATTGAGAAGCACCGCAAGGGCTCTGTTAATCAATCTTAAACTTGTGCGCTTGCAGCTTGTTTTACTCTGTATCTGTAACTTGCTCTAAAAAAAAAAATCAGTGTAGGTTGTTGCACAAACAAAAGACACTAATTAAGGTGAAATTACTCAGGCTACTTTAGTTTATACAAAGATTTAAGCCTGGATTATCATTTAGAGATGTTGAACATTGTATAAAGCATCAATAGTAATTATATTTTATTTACTTCCGAGGGTTGATCCTGTATAATATTTATGAGGTGGAGAAAAAATATTGTACTTTCAAGAAATTATGTTTTCCAGGAACAAATTCTCTAGGTTTCTTGTTTTTTCTTAATCAGTCCACACAATAAAGCCATTTGACCTGATTTTTTTAACTATAATACAGAGAAAAATCATGACATTTATATTAGAGGTCAAAAGGATGCGAAGATCCTTTTAAAAAGCCTTTCTTTTTAACATAAAAATATTATCACCTAAAGGGAAAGAAGCTATATCACCTTTTGAGTTGAAACGAATCTACATATATGGGAGGTGCAGAACAGCATCGACTGAAAGAGTGAAATGAGATACTCAGGACCCCTCTTTCCTTATAGGAGGACATTCTTTATTCTGATAAAACCAAGTGTCAAAGAGCGATCTCTAGGCAATGGTCAGGCACCTGGGAAAAATACACTACGCAGCTTCTTTCCATACTGGATAAAGTCATTCCCAACTCTGAAGTTTTACTGCTTTGAGTACAGTCAAGGTCTTTGTGTTTCTCGACACTTTTCAGTCAATGCTCTTCCTGAACAGGGTCCTACAGAAATGGAGATATGCTTATAGAAATAGCCATCCAGAAGCTCCCAAGGAAGACAGCCAGGTTATTGCTGATACCCGGATTCCCAAAGCCAGCACCCACATTTTGCTCTTGGCAAACAGCAGTGACAAACCCTTATGGGGAGGAAACTTCCTGGGCATCAGTCAGTCCCACAGGCGGTGAGTGGAGGAGAACCTCTCTGTACATCTCTGCTGCTGAAGCATGTAAAGAAGCAGCAGCACTTCTGACTTAGAGACGTTTATTGGACATGAAAGGGGGGAAAATGGTTTCAAAGACTGGCTTTGCAGCCCTTTGTCGCCTCTAGCTTCTACTGTCTCTCAGGAATTTGTATCCATGCAGTGGTTCCCTTCGCTTCAAGGTGTATTTCATAGAGAAAACCATGGCGCACAGCCGAGCAACAAGGTTGCATCCAGATTACATGCAAAATACCACTTACAAAAGATGCTAGAAATTCAAAATAGAACAAGAAAAACAGAAGCAATGACCCTGTGCAAACAAATGTAGTGTGGTCATACTTCCCCGGTAATGCATATATGTAAAGCTCTTCATGTGCAGAAATATTCCTTTTCAAACCCATGCTAAAATTGGAAGCTCTCTTTGGTGATTCAGAGCTTTCACTTTCTTGTCTGATGTTTGTCCCACACACAAAAAAAAAAGAGCCCAGCCTTTCAAACATTTTTGCCCTTAAGTACCTTAACAAAAACCCAGCTGGGTGCAGAAGAACTCAAAGCAATAATCACATTTATAAGTACTCGTGAGATCAGATGTTTCTAACCTAACTGTAACTATGATTTTTTCTGGCTGTAGGCTCTAATCACCACTACAAAATTTTGAGCATAAGTAAATAATTGCAAGCTTAATAACTTAAGGAAATCTGAGATATAAACCATGGAAACCATTCTAGTAATGTATGTTTTACTTCATTTTCTCAGGATTCAAAAATAAATAAAAATATGAGGAAAGCAGAAAGTAAAAACAGGAAAAAAAATAGCAGGATGCTGCTGCCACTGATGTCTATGGCAACTGGCAGAAATCCCATGCATTTTAATGGGAGAGAGATTTTCAATTTTTAGTATTTGTGCCCTACATATCTTTCGCCTTCAGCTCTTCTCGACAGCATTGACTACATGATGTTCTGAAAAATGAACCTCCAAAATACAGTTTTGGCCTGTTGGAAAGGTTTACTCTTTTTTTTTTCTTTAACTTATGCTCAGTTTTTAAACATGGGCATAAGGATTATATTTTTATTTTACTACATAAGGGGACTGAACAAGTCTTGATGCTGACAGAACACTTTATGTGATATTTAGCAACAAAGAAGGAAACTCTGTCAGCCCAGAATTCACAGGAGCAGGAGTTGGCTAAATTCATGGCATGGTGTGGGAAAATTACCTCAACACTGTCTACTTTTGCTGATTTTTCCTTATGCTGACACTTCTGATGCCCCAAAAGTTGCTGTGCTCACATCCTCTGCTGCTGGTGTCAAAGAACACTCTCAGTCTTCACATGCCAAGATGAGGAAAACCTATTGCAATGCCCAAAAGACTTAACTCCTGTCAAATATATTCGTTTAACACAAGCACTCTGGTCTGTGGCTCTGAAGTCTTAAAGTGATGGCATGAAGGAGGAAGGAAGAGAAAAACAGGCAGTAGGCTTTAAAACAAAATCTTCTATTAATAGGTAGACTCACTCTGGTTCATTGTAGGAGAAAGAGACAAAAAGTATTAGCCAGAAAGGCAGAATTAGATTTTCAAATTAGTACTACACACGAAGGATTGTACACATTCCTGCTGAAAAATAATAACTTAGAAAAAACTCAGGTGAAAAAAAGCCTACTTGATCATACACTTGAAGATACAGCCCTTCTTGTGTCCAGACTTCTCCCTGAAGACCACTGTCATCACTCGGGTCACTTTCAGACATTACTGCAGATTTAGAATTGTTAAATTCTGTATGAAGAAAAATAAAAAGCATTTTTTTTTCAGCTATTCTGGGTGCAGCCTTCACTTAGAATTTTTTCTATTCTTGGCAAGACTATACAAGCCCAGTGTACAGTGAAATGATTTCATCCAGTGCTACGAATTCCCTAGACTAAGCGACAATCCCACTCCATCCCTTTGTCCTCTCCATTTCATTAAGTTCACACGTATGGGAATAAAACAGTTGCAGAGCAGGCCCCATAGCAAGCCAGTCACATCAAGCTCCTGACTCTGTTATGAGAATATATTCCTATACATGTAGGGAATCTCACTGATGTTAGCATCGCCTCATGGGTCTCTCCAGAATAGAATAGAATAGAATGGAATGGAATAGAATAGAATATCTCAAATTGGAAAGGACCCATAAGGATCATCAAGTCCAACTCCCTGCTCCTCACAGGACGACCTAAAACTAAATCAGAAGACCAGATAGGCCATTTGTTTGGCTTACCACATCTACCAATTGGGTTGTATTTGGGTCTTACAGTCGTAAGGCCCCTGCCCTCCTACTTTCACCATCACACTTCTAAAACTGCCACCCAAATTTACTATTTGCTTTCTAGTTAACACAAACAAATGAGTAGAAAATTTAAGAATAGGTTTAATCTTAACAAATGTCAAGAAATGTGATGTGGCTGCAAGAAAGAAAACTAGCAACATCCGCAAGGCAGGTGAAACTAACTATCTATCTAGCCTTGGAAATGTCACCTGAAGTTTTCCGTGTACCTCTGAGTCCTCATGTTGGAGAGAAGTGGACCAGCTAGAGCGCAGTGTGAATCATCAGGCCTGCGAGGAAAGCCTGAAGGAACTAGGCATGTTTAACCTTAAGCCGAAGAAAATGGAAGGAGGTACTTGAGGACCAGCTGCCGTGTGGAAGAGAGTAATCTATTTGCCAAGTCCATTTTGGTTAAAAAAGGGTGCAACAGACTTAAATTTCTGCAAGAAAAAGTAACTGTAATGAAGCACTGCACTAGATTCCCTGGGCAACAGTGACATTTCACCCTCTGAAGGTCTTTCGGAGCAGGCAGGACAAATGTGAGTGACATAGGTATACACTGATCCTTCACCAGGACCATAAAATTTGGGACCACAGAAAAAAAAAAGCACTTTCACCCTTTTTATTTTTCAATCATTTATTATTGAGGAGAAATATAGGAAAGTTTTCAGTCATCAGGATGGACTGAAGGACCTGTTTCTCTCTCTCTCTCGGGCCTGTACCTTCCCCCTTCTCACTCATTTTCTTTTCCATAAATTGTCCCAGAAAAGGAATAATTTATTTTCCTTTGCAAAACACCATAAAGTTCAGGTAAAGTAAGAGCTGGGTCTGAATGACCCTTACTTGCAAGAGCAACACTTTACAAATAAGATTTTTGTAAAATACCTTAATTTTTAGACAGCTGCCCATACAAGTGTATACCGATGCTTCTGACTTCCCCCGCACCCTCCCACAACCACTTTGTTCTCAGAACAGTGCAACAAAATATCTGGTAGTAAAGGAAACTTTCTGGGGATTGCCATTCAAATCGGAACACAGAGAGCTTTTCTGTTTGCTTGGAGACTATCAGTAATTCCCATATAGCCAGAGATGTCATTTTATAAATAGTGAAGCTATTTCTACTGAAAAAGGATTTTCCAGAACACACCACAAACATTTTTGCTAATCCTAAGATTCATGGTAAACTTGCAGGAACTTTTGAAACAAGATCATGAGAAGATACAATGAGAAGGGTAAGGGAAAAAGAAAAGAAAATTAATAAAGAGAGACTCAAAATACATTTTTGGAAGGATGTAATTTTGTGAGATCCTCTCCAAGACAAAGAATTTGAGATGTGAGTTAATTGCAAGGTAGATCTGTAGAGCAGATGTAAAATGTCCTAGTCTTGCTCACATCAAAAACTAAGATACACTTGACACATTTCTCCCTAGAACATGAACATCCCATTTAGATCACATTTGCAATTAAATATATGAGTTGAAGACACACAGAGCAAACCTGATCCTTCTGAAGGGTTGTGCTGCTGGCTTTAGCCCATCCTACATTTCTCCTGGGAAACACTAATAAGTGTTGCAAATTTTTTAATATCTAACCTCTGCATATGAAAATTGCTCATTTCATTTTAAATGTAAGATGTGACTCTGGTCTTGTTTTAGTAAGGGACTGTTTGGGCCTTTAAAGCATTCTTTCCATCAGTATTGTAGAATCATAGAATCATAGAATGTTCTGGGTTGGAAGGGACCCCTAGAGGCCATCTAGTCCAACCCCCCTGCAGTGAGCAGGGACACCGCTAACTAGATCAGGTTGCTCACAGCCCCATCCAACCTGGCCTTGAATGTTCCCAGGGATGGGGCCTCCACTACCTCCCTGGGCAATCTGTTCCAGTGTTTCACCACCCTCATTGTAAAGAATTTCCTCCTTATATCCAGTCTAAACCTACCCTGGTTTAGTTTAAAACCATTACCCCTTGTCCTGTCACAGCTGTCCCTACTAAAAAGATTTTCCCCATCTTTCCTATAGGCCCCCTTTAGGTACTGAAAGGCCGCAATCAGGTCTCCCCTCAGCCTTCTCTTCTCCAGACTGAACAAGCCCAACTCTCTCAGCCTGTCCTCATAGGAGAGGTGCTCCAGCCCTCGGATCATTTAGATCACATTGTACCTCAATATGTTTGGGTTTCCTCAGATATTCTTGATAATCAGTACACCAAAGGGAGTCAGTACAGCAAAGGGAACGCAACACTTCCTGGCATCACCTGTTTGTCTAACACAATACCGGAAAGATTTTGAAGCCAGCAACAACAATTCAGAGAGAGCAGGGTCTGGCCACCAGTTAGGCACTGGCTATATTTGTAGATTCCTTAATTCGTCAGGAATTCATCAGGCCTCATCCTGCCTCTGTGCACAATATTGGGTTTGAGCTCTTCTTTGCTTGTCTTTTTTTTTTTCCTCTTCATGTTGTATTTGTTCTGAATACTGAAGCATTTTTAAAAATACTAAAAAGAGCATACAAACACACAACTAAACCCAAAAAATCAAGCATGGCACAGTAGGAGAAGAAAGCTTCTGGGGAGAGAAAGCAAAGCTGTGTGACAGATGGAAAGGTCTCAATGGATGAATGGTACTACTACAAATAAGTAGCAGGCAGCCAGAGGGAAGCAAATAATGATTATAGAAGAAAAATGAGGGTTAAAAAAATGGGGTAAAAAATCTTTGGCACTGGCAGAAAATTCTAGAGTAGCAATGTATAATTTTTTTTTTTTTAAGGGAGATTTAATTATATGCTCCCCACAAACAGGGAAATCAGTAAAGACAAAGAAGCCAGACAGCTGACAAGTGAGCCAGTGTGGACGTTATAAAAAGCTTAACATGTCCTTGGAGAGGAAGGAATGTACTCCAGGATTCGGTCTGGCATGCCCCCAAACCTGAACAGATTACTTTCTGACGATCAATACCTGTAACCACCAGAGGCCTGTTGCCGAGTTAAAAAAAAAAAAAAAAAAAAAAAGAAAAAGAAAAAGAAAGAAAGAAAAAATTCAGCTTCAAAGAGACCTGGTCCCAAGCTCACATTTTATTTTTGCCACTGGGTGCTGAGGTAAGAGCTTTGGACAAGGCTCATTTTTCATCTCTTTATAGGGCTGTGGATTGAATATGAAGTGTCGCGGCATGTTCTCAGGGCTTTGCTCCGTCGGTTTCCTGTCCCAGCGAGGAATGCTCTCAGGATGACACTCGTCCCCTTTGACCAAAGCTGGTATTAGAGCCTTCACAACAGCCTGATTAATAAGTCTCCTTTAAAATCCATGAACTCTTTATCCACCTATAAAAGAAAAAAATAAAATACTTATTGTTTTCTTCATTTAAGTCCTTTTTCTTTGGAGAAAGCTAGAAAAGCCAAAAAGGTTCCTCATTTTATTTGAAATGTCACTGATCAGCAGTTATATCCAAATACAGCTTAGCTGTTTTACAGAAGAACAGTAGGCACATTTTCATGCACTGTAGTATACCTCAATAGAAATTAAACTCAAGATTTTTCACCATAATATAATTTAATCATGAAGGGCTGCTAAAAAAAAATGCTTTTAGATATTACTATGAGTACGAAGCTATAATTCATACATGTTCCTGGAGTCACAGAGAGTTCTGTACAATTTGATGTCTCCTATTACAATTCCACCTTTCCCTCTCTCACATTTTAGCTTAATTTTCTTTTGTCTTTCCCCCATTCATTTTTCAAATGCTGAAAGGCAGTGCATACTTTCCAGGATGCACCGATGCGATTTATTTTTTTTCCCGTCTAACTTAAAAGTTGCTGAAAATGACCTATCAGAATATGGAAAAACAAGACTGAGAAGACCAGAAAATCTAAGCAGTTTTTTTAAGGAAACAGCCAAAAAGAAAGGAAAAAAAAAAAAAAGAAAGAAAGAAAAAAAGAAAGAACTGTATTATTAATAGCAAACTCCAGGATGATGGATGAAAAGAACAACAATATCCTTTAATCATAAAGCACTAACATTCCAGCAGTGTTGGTAAGTGAGTGGAACAGTGAAACCATTTGAGACTTAAACAGATGGATTAGGAAAGGTTCCACTGTGGGTTCCTGGACAGATTTCAAAACAGCAGCCTGATTAACTAATGCACAAAAAGCAAGTGATTCTTCCAATCAATAAGCTTTTATGTAAGCATATTTGAGTTATAATATTTAAACACAGCAGACAAGTGGGGAATCAGGAATTCCTCACGCTAGGCTAACAAAGCAGTAAGTTTTACTTGAATCTGGAGATCTCTTTTTTTCCCAGCAACTCTCATAGGGGTTTTACAGCTAATGTTGTCACCACATGTTCATCGATATATTAACAGCTCCTGACGGTTTTGTGAAAATGTTGGTGAGTTCCAAGTGAAAAAGCTGCTACTTTTTTACAAATATTTTTTTAATAGTGTTTTAGAGAGAAGTTAACTAGATTTTTGCTGAATGATGGAAACTACGCATAAAAACTAACCATTGACTAACTTACCTAGTGAGCACCCTTTCCACAGATAATTAGAGAGGGAGTACAATCAAAATCCCAGGTCATAGGGGCTCATGCCCTTCAGCATGAATAACCTATTTTTCCTAGGTCAAAAATGGAAATGGTAAATGGTAATGGTTTTATATGGATATTTTTAGATATCTTTACTGCAAAATATCTTTTAAAACCATTTAAAGGAGGTTACAGTTTTTAAGGAATCATTGGCAATGAATTCTATGTCTCTCTCTCTCTCTCCCAAGTGTCCAGAGTTGCAGATAGAAGTATGATACTTTATAAAGGTTTCTAAAAGTGACCTGAAATAGATCTTTATATAAGATGGCATTATTATAAGGTCTAATATCCTGTAATGTTCCAAGAACAGAAACAGGCACCAAAAGGGAAAATTTCAGACTTCTATATGATATTTCAACTTCGGGGCCATGCTCTCTAGTACTCCATTTATACCAGAATCAAGAGAGATGCAGATTTACTCTGATTAACTATCTAGATTTCCCTTTCCAGCTGAGATCTGACTAAAAGATATTTGACCTTAAACCTGACACTTACCCAGACAGGAATTTTGCTTATTTTGCATCATGTAATATTCTTTAGGAAACACTTCGAAAACAGTTTTGAGTTTTCACATTTCTGAGTAGTTAGGTTTTCAGAACCAGTCCATTTGAGCCAAACAAGTAAGCAGAAGACAACTAAGATAGTCAAAAGGTACATGGTGAAAGCACTTTATTATATGACTCTGATACCACAGGACTCTTCATGGCTGTCACCAAGTTATATCTGCCTATAAAAAAAAGGGGGGAAAAGAAAAAATACATTGAACTTACACAAGCCAGAACCAACAGAATATTGAGGAAGTATGCATTAAATATGAAGCTCTGCTTAGCTTAGTTAACCCATGAAACCCACATGGAGTTTCAAGAGATTAACGAGGAAAATTATTAGTTCAGGACCAACATACACATTTGAAGAACATATCCTTAGAGCCTTGTAACTCAGCCAGATCAAACCAGCTTTTAACAGGACTAATGAAAGACATGCCTGGAGTTTAAGGACTATGCTGCTACCAGATCTGCACTGCTTTCCACTCTGAAAAGTTGCCCCAAGGTTAATTTACCAACATTTTTAAAACCAAGGAAATTCCTCAGATTTCCTTCAAGGTTCATATAATTTTCTCCAAAAAAATCCTAATATTTGACCAAGTCAAAAAGAAATTTTCAGTTTTTCAAGACACTTCAGAATCAAATGTCTCCTTTAGTTATAACTTTGTCCTGCATCTCACCAGTGTACAAAGTAGTCATTACCTGTGTAGTATTTGTCACTGATTTGCTTGCTAGAGGCCAGTTTGTAATCACCTGTTGTGGTGTCTCAGGGACTTCACTCTGGCCTGGAGTACCAGATTGCTGTGGTGCTGGGACTGTGCCTCTGTCCATCAAGGAGTTTGGGCTCCAAGACGTACAGACTTGCTGGCTTTCCTGGCTCCCCTTGAAATCGCCCAGCTTAGTACATGTGTAGGTCTGAATATATGTATATATTTGCCTTGAGGTTTATAATGGAAATGTTCTTCATAAATTGAAAAAGGATATTGGGGGATAAAATGCCTACAGCCCCCAAACCAGTAATAAGTCTATTAGTCTACACTGTAAGAACAGTGTCTTTCGGTCCCTGGGGTATGACCCTCATAGGATGAAATGTCACTGTCAGAGTGACTAAGCAGTTGACAGAAGCATGTAGTAAACCAATAGTATTCAATAAAAACCTCTGAAGGCAGCAGAGAGGTGCCCTTCCAATTTCCTGAAAGGATTCTTCAACTTCTTCAGACTAAAACCCTCTTTTTCCTTCTCAGTCTACATACCAGTCATAACCCCAAAGTCTTTCTTCTTTTTCTCTTCACTAGTCTGAACTTCAGACGGGGGGGGGGAGGGGGGGAGGAGGAGGAGGGTGATAAGAAGTCCCATTCATGCCTTTCCTCTGGGCCAGGGTGTCACTAACTCAATCCCCACCATCAGCATACACAGCATGTACTGTTTGGAGCAATGGCAGCATAAATTCTCTCTGCTTTTTCTAGTTATTCAAATTCTGTGACATTTTGTGACGATCTGAGGGCATGTTTACAAGCCGTAAAAATACACTGATGTCATGAATAGACTACAACCCAGATGCTATGATTCAACTTCAGCTGCCAGTTACTGCTATTTTGAATGCTAACAAATCTGAAAGTAAAAACATTAAATTAAGGACATAAAATACATTGAGCAGAATATTTTGAAGTATTATCCTATTTCTCTTTTAGGGGGCACTACAGATTCCAACAAAGGAAAAGATTTCTTGCCCACAATTAAAACAGTAAATAGTATCATACTCTGTGTAGCTCCTGGGAGCTCAGTCCCCCACAGTTATCTGTGGGACGCTTCACACTGCCGCAGTAGGGCAGTTCAACATTTCAACCTCTTACTGTAAAAATTAACCTGTTTTTTCTAATGCATTTTGAACTCTATTCACAGAAACCCATATTGCATGAAATTCACAGGCCCCCACAGAGATAAAATAATTCTCCCTTTTGGTGCACCACTGAGGAATGCTAAAAATAGTTGCAGATACCAGGGGAAAAAAAAAAATCTCCTTTGGGAACCACAGTGTCTTTGCCTCACTAGAAAGAAGAAAATAGATATGCATATATTTGTACAATTACATAAAATTTCCATATAGTATACTAAGTAGTTAAATAGTCCACATTCTGGAGACTCCTGAATCTCAAACCTACCTAATTATCCTACTTCCTGTCTATTCAAAATGTGGAAGAACAAGCACATTAATTTCGATTGCTGAGTAACTAATAGCAGTTGTTATTTCCCTTTACTGTGAAAACATATTATATACCAACACGTGTAAGAAGCGTATAATTTTGCGTGATATATACAAATAAATGTACACATGTCTAAATGCCGATGCACTTATATGCAGATGCGTGTGTCCAATTTTTGGCTGCAAAGAAAAAAATTTCCTCATTGCCATCTGTATCTTGTTATCTGACTTCAGCAGGTGGTTTACCTGGGTGGAACCCTGCATCAGTGGCATAATGCTCACATAGAGAGGTTAGACTGACCTGAATCCAAGACAATTGCAGGACAAAGGGTTTTCATTAAATCCCTGCTGATTAGCCTTTAAAATGACACTGGTGACAGTGGAGACAGAACTAGGAGTTTCCTTCACTAGGAGCATTAAAGATACAAAACTGTTACAGCCCTGATGTGCGTATATACACAGATTTCAACACTTTGCCCTGCTCTACTTTCTTCTGAGTTCTTTTTAGGAATATTTTTAAGTAAGATGTTGCAGCAGTAAGACCAGATATAGCACATTTCACCTTAAACCATACCTGTATACCAGAATATATGGGAGAGGCATTGGATAATACTTTTATAAACAGCACAACAAAATTATCCAAAGTCAAATACAGGAGGTGTATGTTCATTACTGGCTGTGGTGGATTTTTTTTTTTTGGATGCTGTGTGCTTTAACAGCACTCTATTCCTGCCTATATGCACCTCTGAGTGAAAACAGTTTTATCAGATGTTGCGGCAGCCTTCAGATTATATCCACACAAACAAACAAGATATTACTTGGTGCCAAAACATGTGTATAGGTAGCAAACAATCATCATTAAAGCAGTCAACATTAAGCATTCAGAAATGGTTAACACTCAGAAGCATTTAGGTAGCTACAGGTTTCCCATTGTCTAAAAAAGAAAACTGTTTTTTATCTACCGACAGAAATATTTTTTTCCTATTTAATGAAAGCACTGTGCTTATACATAAAACAGCATCAACTTATCTTTGAAAAAGGGATATTTAGGAATGGAAATGCTGAACTGTCTTTCAACCATTAAGAATTAAGAATAAATGTAAATGACAAGTTAGAAACTACCTCTATATGTAGCACACATTTTAACATCCATTATATATGAGAACAATCATGGTTTTGTCCATACAAATGTTCTTGCATGTAGCAAATGTAGCGAACACTGTGCTGTAATGAGATATGTAGGCCATATCATGGTGAAAGACTCTGCAAGGTTTAGCCACTTGATGCATTTGCAGGTGTGAAACATCTCAAAGGCTCCATTCTGATTAGATGAATTTCAAATTCTGTGACAAGCATTAACATGCCCTGTGCTGGATTGGGTGTTGAACACGTGAAGATATTTATAAATTCCACTTCATGCTCTTAATATAAGGGTAATCAGTTTGCTCTTTTCATTTGTCATATTTATTTCATGTAGCGCAAGATATTGCCATTTCAAAGTATCCATGTTTCCTTGGCTTAAGGAAAAAAAGAACTTATGTTTTCTACCCATAGTACAACTGCCTCCTTGCTGCTGAGTTTACTGTAATCTCTAAGTTATGAGGCCCAAGGCAACAGAAAGCCAAGGATAATTTTTTGCTTTGATTATTTTTTGTATAACCTTCTGGATTTCATAATCTTCATTTTTTGATTTTTACACTAAAATCAACCTTAACTCAGAGGACAGATGTTAGCAACATGTTTAGGATTTGACTGCTTCTGTAGACAATAATCTAATGGCCATCAGAGGAACGTGCTAGGCATGGCCTCTGCCTTTGATCCCCCAGGTCCTACCAGCCCTTCACCTCCTTTCAGACCTGCCTATGGGAGACAACCTAGGGCACGAGCCCACAGCAAGTCTCAAGCCACCACATTTACCACAAAATGCCTTCATTCTGTCTCAGTGCTCCACTTCTCTGCATCTTAATCTGATACTCCCCCGAAAAAGAGTCTAGAGTTACTCAAGTATGAATGACATTCCTAATCCACCAGTAGGTAGGGCTGAACCACAGCTCAAGGCTTCCCTTATCCCTTAGTCCAGAAATGAAGCTTGGTATCTCTCTCAGAAGAGCCTGTGCTTTATCTAGGCCATCAAGTCAGCCACAAAACCATGCAAGTTAATTGGAAGCATTAAACTGAGAAGGATTCTTAATCAAGGCATGACCACTATTAGCAAGTGAGTACTGGGGGAAAAGGTGGATAATAATTTTTTACTATACATAATGATTGTCTTAAATTTGCACATTAGACAAATCCTCAAACAGTGCATGGGGTCATGAGAAATCCTGCTCTGAGGTTCAGCAGTTGCACAAATACGCACACAGCTTACGTGAACCAGAAAAATGAAACCTGTCCAAGATCCTAAAAGCTCCCAAACCGACATGCAGCTTTAATGTGAGCAACTGTAAGATGATTTATTTTTTCAGATCAAATACACAAAGTTCTGGATGTAATTCTGTTAAGCAGTTTTACATCTTGCCACTAGGACTGTTTTTTTTTTCCTCTGTGTTAAGCTTTAATATCCTTTCAAATGCATTAATGTGTCCCTGGAACAGACGCTTAGAGACTCCTACATGCTTTGAATATTTCCACTTTAAAAACGGCTTTCAATACTTACTGAGACTTTATGTACCACCTCTCTGGCACCAGAGCTTGTAAAACACTAAGAGAAACGGCTCCTTGCCCAAAACATGTCCAACAAGCAAAATCTTACATCAGGTCATCCCATAGCCAGGAAAAAAAACAAAAAGAAAGAAAGAAAATTGGGACCATACAAACCACCTCTTGGAGATTTACACAAGTATTTGCTTCCCTTTCAGTCGGTTCACATCTCAGGGCCTTGCCTTTGAATTTCAGGTGTGAACAGTTCCTGTACACCAAAGAGAAGCTGGGGCAAACGCAGTAAGCTTCCACCAGTTTCTTTCAAAAAGCTTTGTGTCCACTCCACTTCTTTTTGTCTTTAAATGCTGTAGTGCAGCTCAATATAATCATGGGTGTTCATGCATTAGAAGGATAAATTTCAGAGCAATAAGATGATTTTTAGCAAAAGGTTCAATATGCAATATCTGAATTTAACCCGAGAATAAGCCTGGATCCTAAAAAGCCTTGCACATTTTCTATTTTTATTGCAGAGAATTTACACATGAAATATCTAATTAAGACTACATTACCACCCTATAACCACTTATAGTAATCTAGCAGGGCTGAAAAAATTTTCACTGTAGTTATTATTTCAAAAAACAATTTATTTTGAAATTTGATTCACTGGACATCTCTCAAAGGTTAGTTGAGTAACTTTGGTCAGCTACCCAGGTGCTTCTCAGTTCGGTTTTATCTGGAAAATTAGTCCTGGATGCAACAGCAAATCTCCTCCAGTAGTCTGATCATGTTGCTGTACTAGCACAGCAGTACAGAATTATCCCATTCTCTGCATGGTTCTCAGGAGCATTTTCAAAATGAGTTCTTTCTTTCCTACCGGCACTGAAGCTGCATGGTAAATGCCTTTTACAGATCTGTTGACATTCATGCTTTTAAAATAATAACTTTATGGACACTCCAGATAATGAAATAGAGTTCATGGCAAAACGTAACTGACCATCTACTTACGTAGGGGTCTGTGGAGGACTTTACACAGAAGCTAGCAAAATGGAAAAGCAATGTGCAGGGAGAATGTGAGAAGTGATTTGTTATGCAAACCTGGCAAAACTCAATGGGGAATTTTGTAGTTTTATGAAAACAAAGATTAAAGCTAATAATAACAAACAAAGTGATAGTAGTATAAATAAGCCACTAAACCACCACAGTTTAAAGAGCAATAAAGGCATGTTATCCCTTTAAGTTGAATGAAGCCTCCCCCCTAAAAAAAAAATCAAACAGGTGTGCATGCACAGACTAGTCTTTTTCTGAGTTGGGAAATCTGCTTTTGCTGAGGGGTGAGAAAACTTTCTAAAAAGTTTTGGCAGACCACACAATAACATGCTCCTAAACTTGCACTAGAGCACACAGCATAAGGAACAAAGAGGAGAAATTAGGGGCGTGCATGCAGTTGCAGGGCTAGGAACTTACTGGGATCACAAGGATGTTGTGGGATATCTCACACAACTGTAGTGCTTCAATGGGTAGACACCAGCTCTTCAGGAGGGACCGGCCAGGATGGCAAGGAGGAGGATTTTTCCCTGGATGTGAGAGCACAGCAGGGATGCATGGAGCTCTGCCTAGGGATGAGTGACAAGCCAGCTGAGACTTTATGAGTCGGGAGTCGCGTGCAGACTGACATGAGCAATGTTGTAGTGAGTGTCTGCTACAAACAACCTGATCAGGGTAACAACTGGAAGAAGCAGCTTGAGGGACAACACCATGTGGATCAAGCAGTTCAGGAGGTTTTGATAATAATTTCATGATGCATGTGGTCCAAAAGCTGGTGAAGGGAGGTGCTCTGCTGAATCTCATACTTACAGTTGAGGAAGAACTGGTCAGAGATCTGAAGGTGTAAAAGTCAAGTGATGCCTTGGTGCAGCAGCCATGAGATAGTGGAGTTCAGGAGCCTGATGGAAGGGAACAAGGCAAAAAAACAAGATTACAGCCCTGGGCTTCAGAAAAGACCTTGGCATCTTCAGGGACCTGCTTGGAAGATTCTTATGGGATACAGCCTATGCAGATGGAGGCTCTTGGGAGCCCTGGTTGATTTTCAAGGATAACCTCCTCCAAGCTCAAGAATGGTACCACCCAATGTGCAACAGTCAAGCAAAGCTATCAGGAGGTCTGCATGGATGAAATGCATGTATTTTTGTGAGGAGCACTAGGTATCTATGGATGAAGAGCAATGTATGGGAATCAAGGACGTGGGACTTTGTACTCCGTGCTGACATGGAAAAATACTCAAAGTGTGGACTCTACAACAAAGTGCTAAAGACAAACACTTCTACTTAATAGTTTTTGCTGTGTAAGAGGCAAGTCAAAGGAGCTTATGCAGTAACTAAGGACAAACTAACTCTGAGAAAAAAGAGCAGAGATATAAGTTTGTAATATATATTGCCAATAAGTCAACATATTGAGGAAATGTAGCTAAAAATTTCTTAAGGAGAAAACTACACTTTTTTCTGTAAGTTACCTTATACTTCATATTTTCTCATGACATCTATTTTTAACTACACTGTATTCTAAAGACAAGATTTTAGAATGGTCTAAATTTTCCCATTTGCAATTTACTACTATTTTATTAATTCAAGATTAAAGATAATAATTAACCTCTATTTACCTTGACATAATAAAATTTAATAAAACATGGGAAAATGTCAATGAACAGCGTAATTATTCTAACATGAAATTTAAATGTAACTTAATTCTGTATTCTGCATGTTTAATGCCTTAAGATTAGTCATCATTGTTCTTTTCTCCCCACTTCCAGTGCATATTTAAAAATATTTCAAGCAGCCTCAGACAACTTGCTTATTAAATGTATCCTAATTTATTTTCAAATTCAGAAACGTTAAACCAAAAAAACAACTCTTTTTTGAAAGAAATTCACCAAACCCCTACAACCAATATATATCTCCATATCTCACCCTTGTCCAAATTTTTTACTATTGAATCAAAGAAGATTTTTGTGGTTTTATTACATCAGACAGGCATCAAAGGGGCAGAACACATAGGATTGAAAAATAACACAGCTGCACTTTGCAATGGAGTGTTCTGTATCTGGCCGTGTTTTGTTGTTCATGTAATACTTTTCAATAAACAAAGATGTCAAGTCAACTTTCTTTGCAGCACATCACATTTCAGATTTAAACCACTTCAGACACAGAGCTGCCCCAAGCTTGCACGTTTAACAGATAAAAATTCAGCTTTCTGTCAAGGCAGAATACAGTATTGATTGTAGACTGTATTTAGGCTCGTGTCTGTTGGAGCTTTATTACTTTCAAACTCATACAACGTCCACTATAGAGACATAATGCAAAATGTGTTTCTTTTCTAGTACAAACTTTTTTTTAATATTCTGCATTGATTAGTGGCAATTTCTAAATAAATGACAAAAAAGCAGCCAGGGCTAGAGTCTATCCAGAAATCAGTGATGGGGGGAGTTACAAAAACACGATAGTAATCATGAAAACTTTGATCACTTGATTTGATTCTAGTGCTTTGTAAATTAGCATAATTATTCAAACATGCTTCATTAAAAATCACAACTGTATGAGTCCTTCAGTTTAATGATCCAAGAACATACAGAATGAGCTAAGCTTTAAATAAATACATCAACTTTGTACTAGATGGCCATGTCAGAGGCTAGCGAGTTACTAGTTTTAAAAAAAATTCTGAATGCACTCGTGTTCCTTGCGCAGCCTAAGAGACAGATGACTTGCTAAAAGGTGCAGCGTGCTAGCTAGTATATTTTACTGTTTATCCTCACATCCACCTGAACTTCTCTTGGGATCCCAAAAGGTTAGATACTATGTCACTCCTAAGCTACTGGGAGATTGGCATAAAATCCCAGTAAATCTCCAACTAATTACATTTGAACTGTAGGTGTCACAGTTGATTTTGACCTTTAAAGGTTGACAGAAGTTTGACAGTCCTTAAAGTGGCCCCACACTCTACAATACTTGTTCTATCAAAATTAAAATGAATGAATAGGCTGCAGAAATTAAATGTATATAGCAAAGTACCCTGTTTATTAATACACAATGTCCCAGAAAAAAATCAAAGAAATACACTTATCCATGGCAACCAAAATCATCGAGAATGTGCTGACATTCTCCTAAAACTGTAGCTGACAAAACACCAGTTGGCAGCATTGAAGGGTTAAGAGAAACTTAACAAATTTGACAGAGGAAAAGGAAAACAAATTCCAAGTTAAGTTGTCACTCTCTGCTTAATTCCCTATATATATATATTTATCTCGAGACATGGCAGGGAAGCTCTTCTGGTTGCTTTGAGTCAGGTTCCTCTTAGATTGTTGGTCTCAATATGGCTGTTTAGTTTGGGACTTTGCTTTTCTATAGTACTGGGTGATTGAGAACCAACGTTTTACTCACCCACAACAATTACCTCTGCTGTGAAGTATCATTTTACAGCCCACCACTTACACCAAAATAAATAAATAAATAGATAGATAGATAGATGAATCAGTTGCCCAGAAAAAAATGTGCATGAAATCTCTCACTGCTGGCTTTCCAGCCACAATTGAAAATGCCCTACTGTCCAGACTGCGAACATCCCAGCGGTCATCCGAGTGCCATAAGATACTGCAACAAAGCCATGTGTGAGCAATATTAATAACTAGCAGAGAAACCTTTTTTGTTTTAAAAATCCTGACAGAAATTTGCAAGTAAGACATTGAAGAATATAAACTCTTTTATATGAAAAAAAGTTGGCCTTATGGGTCCATAAACATTGATTTAAATGAAAATGCTAAAATACTTCTGACAGAAAGTGGGATGGTTTCTGAGAAGGTTAATCGTTTCTTATAAATGCCGGCAATTCAGAAACTGTCACCTTTTATTATGTTTCTGCAATTTTTGGATGGAGTTTTCACGCAACTGTGGTGGATTAAACATTTCTTAACCCAGATTTGAATCTCAGTGACAGATTATGAAGACCGTGCATTTCATCCGCTCTGCATGTTGTTAGCTATTATTTGCAGAGAGGCAGTTCTCTGGAAAACTCTTGCACTAAACATTTTCATTCAACAGCCAGGATTCTGTAGTGCAGTGGAGAAAGACGTAGTAGATTATTGCAAACTCCTGAATTGTGTGGGAGATGGGATTCTACAAATGATCATGGATACTCTGGTATTGTTTGCTGCTCGTTAAGGAAGAGAAAGTTTCATGTTTATCAGGTCACTAAGAAAAAGAAGTTGAGGATAAAAGAATGAGCTTACTTTGTTTTATCAAAGAGAGGGTCAAAACACTTAGAGTCGCAAATAAGGGAAATTAATTTCAAAAGAAAGGCCAAAAATGAGAAAGAACCTCTCTAAACCTATTTACTGGTTGAGGGCTATGCTAATTATTTCACCATCCCAGCTACCCTGTGGGGCTGGCTGCAGGGATTACTGAGCAAGACAGGACTGGCACACTCTGGAGACATCTATGTATACCCTCCTCTTTTTAAAGCAGGCTACCCAAGTGCCTTCCCTCCCATTGGAAAGTGGGAAAATATTAAGAAATTAAAATGTCGATTACATTGTCTTTCCTCTTCCATGATGTAATTTCCAACCCCTTCTTTCCCTGGCCCTGAGAATGATCAAGCACTATAACATCGCATGGCAGTGCAGAGGATTAGAGCATTTCCCACCACCCTGCCCCAACCCAATTAACCTCTTTTAATTAATATTTCTGCTGTGTTGCTTAATTTGCACTTCTTATGCTGGCTTCTTTTTTTCACCCTTCTGAAGGCACACAGGTAACGTCTGTCAGTAACAATCTTTGGAAAACAATACTTTTGTAATCATCATTTTTAGATTATAAGGGTTACTCTGGCATGAATTTAGTGTAAAGACATGCATGATATAATGAGTATAGAAATTCACAATGAGGAGTTTAAACTCAGTGGCATGCGTCCGTATACGCAGTTTATTTAGGAACATCCTATTGGGAACCCTGTCACAGGGCTACAAAAGCAAAAAAAATGGCTGTATAAAATCAAAAAGTCCCTCCTTACTATCACACCAATGTGAGAGGATTTTCAGTTTTAGTCTTTGGGCAAGATTTTCTTACAGTCATGCAAAACTATTTTTTCTGCTGACCAGAGAGACAACATACTTGTTGATGCAGGAACCCTAGATCAAATGATAGCCAAGAGACTGTTTTAAATTTATGTAGCCTGGATTTTCAGCCTACAGGTCATTCAAGCTCAACATTTCATTAATGAAACACTGTCAATATTTCCCTGATATTGCCACAGGTTGACATATGGCATTATTCCAGTGTGAGATTTTCACACATTAGTGACTGGGAAATCAAGTATATTCCCCAAGACACCTGAGGTATGATTAATTTTCTAATAGTCTTGCTGTAACAGTTTGAGAGGAAGGGAGATCTTGTACCAGGGAGGAAAGAAAGTGGCAACACTAGAAAGAAGACAGCCTTGGCTTCGTGCCTGGAGCGCTGCCTTGGCCAGCTGCCCCACGCAGAAGCCTTTACCATCCTACAGCCCGAATAACATGCCAGCAGCAAGGCAGCAGCTTGTAATGCACCTTGAGCGGAAATAATGGCGGTGTTGAAAAAATTCCATGAAACCCTCTGTGAGAAATAGGAGGCAGAGCTGATGGTAAAATAAAGGTGATCCTGTTCTGTCTATTGGGTTAGGGATGGGGGCGTGTCAACATTTGTGAAGGTTAAAGCAAAGTTAGGAAAAAACCCAGTACTGAAGATTTGATAGAGGTAGCAGATGCTCAGGGATATCCAGTTTTAATACCACCTTGCTAATTTGAGTATAAGGCAAAATTTCATACACATGAAATGGAGAAAGTTGGACAGATTCAGCATCTGAACAAGTCCAGGCCTGCTCATCATCAGGTGAGCACGGAAATCTTAGCAATGGGGGTACGGTCATCAGTGAGATTGTCTTTACTGAGCCACCCAAACCCTCCAGTCTAGAGCAGCTATTCTTGCCATAGAGTAACTGCCTATGTTAATGGAAGAAAACACATCTACCACACCCAAACTGGCAGACTGAAGGAGGAAATAAACCGCTTTCAAGACTCAAGCTTTGCAAAAAAAGCCTTATAAGCTTACTTGTTTCCCATTTCCCCAAGGTTTTTTTTTTGTATTTCTGAGGCACCTGCAATGACAGAACCAAACTGCTAAAGAAATTTAAATGTAAAATTTGTAAAATTATTTTCTTGCTGCCTAAGTATGTATTGAGCAGCACCACTGCTGAAATGCAACAGTTGTGTTTTAAGCCCTAAAATACCAAGACTCGTAATGGAAATGCTGACAAGACCACTAACCACTGCAGATCTGTCAGTGCTGCTGACTAAACATAAGGTAAGTAGTACTAGTCTGGCACACAAATTAGGCTGTTTAATGTACAAAAGTCCACTATGTCCCTCAAACGTGAACTTCATCATCAGAAAGTTGGTTCAGGGTGCTAAGCATGGGAATGATGAAAATTAATGTCAAAGACAGCCCATCCAATACATTTATCTCAAGATTCAGGAGACAGTCTATGCACAGTGAGACAGACACACAGAGACACAGAGAAACGAGCCCTCATATTATAAATCTCAACACATATTTAACTCATCACATCTCTTATGCTATTTTTTAGTTGTTGTCAGTGTTGTGCAGGCAATGTTTTTATATCCCTGTTTATTTATGTCTGAATTTCTCTCAGTGCAAATTAGCCTTGCTGCAGAGCAAAACCTATGCTGATGATGGGAAGGACAGCGCTGTCCCTTTCTGTAATGTTTTTCCCATTCACCATGGGATCAAGATTGCTGAGCCACTGGCGAAGCTGAAACCAATGACTTTAAATGCGGAATATTGACAAAGAGAAACCCAGCTCTGAGTAAGTGGAAAAGCACACTCTGGGAAGGAAGGTGTCTGTAAGATCAGCCATTACAGACCCTAAGATTACTCTGGTGAAAATAACAGAAAAGTACTTCTAAGTGCTCTTTGCCAGCAGTGAAGCGAAGCAGAAAGAGGCACACTTTAGGGGAAATAGGCCCCATCATGGCATATAATGCCAATACCAAACTCCAGAAGGATCTTTTAAATGAGAGCAGTTGGAGAAGTTATCCCAGCAGCTCAGCTGCACACCAAGCATGAGGCCATCCTCTCCCCTCACCAACTTGCTGATGCTTGCGCAGAAGAGGCTTGCGAGGCGTTCCTGACCATGCTGGTAACAACATGATGGGAAAACACAGCAGTGTGAGAAGAAGCTGGCAGAAGGGCTAAAGGAGCATTTAGTTACACATTTGGCATATATCAAGAACAGAAACTTTTTCTGTAGCACCCATGAAAAAATGATACTTGGGCTCTAAAAGCCAGTGCAGCTTTGCTTACATCTTGAACAACAGCATTCTGGGTGCATTTAAGTTCAATAGTAAAACTGATATTTGGTTAAAAGAAATCTTGTTATGCCTATACAAACACGTTTAATATCTCGACACATAATTCCATAGAAGTTACATGAATTTTACAGACATATTTCTTAAGAATTTTTGTTTTTCATGCAATCAATGGGTGGATGCAAAACATTTTTTCTTTCCAAATGAGCACCCAGTGTATATGGCTGTTTGGGATTAGAGGTCTAGCTGTCTCATCAAAACAGCATTTTTCATGGTATTTGCTTGTACTTTCCAGCAATGTTCTGATATAATAAAAGTATAGCTTTTGTCATAGCACTTATTCATTCAATTCAGCACATACACATTGCTGACAATAACAGAGACCAGAGAAAAAGATTGCCCAACCATATTCCCATTTGTCAAAGGAGACGATCTTTCTTTTTTAAAGAAAATTTTGACACAGATCTTAGTTTCTCACTTCTCATTTCAATCACTACCAGAAACGATGACCAAGATAGAAACTAAAACCTCAAAATTCAGATTTGGTCAGAGCCCAAATCTTTAGATACTTCAGGATGCTTACTTCAGGATTTTGGTTTCTATCCTTGTAGAGATGAACTCTCACCACATAATGGAGATGAAGGTATAAAGCCAAACTACAAAACCCGTATGTTCTTTACATTCAGGGTGATTAGGCAGAACTAGAGTCACAAATCTCTGTAAAATTGCATGTATTCCCACAGTTGGTGTGATAATGTAGCTGAATAATGCTCAGATCTGACGCTGCTTAGTAACCAAACTGCATCCAGCATTTCAGATCAACAGAAAAGTTTTGGGATCTGAGCTAGACTGAAAAGAAGAGCATCCAACCAATCTATAAAGTTCCTATTGGTCTTTAAAGCAGAAAACATCAGGAGTGGGTTGTTAGATGAATTTAGCAGCAGGGAAGCCTGCAGCTCATCAGCTTTCTCTTCCTCAAAAGTAGGTACTTATTGCAGTCAAGAGGAATTATTGCTGGGGATCTCTGGGCATGGTGATGTTTTTGTTATAATAAAAAAGTCTGAACAATACAATTGCACCCCCACAATCATTCCTTTTGTTTCTCCACTACAATAATACATTTCTTTATGATGTGCAAGGTTTATGCTTTGATTGCCAAACTATTATGCACGGAGAGAGACAAACAAAATAACAGCTAGTATTGCTCGTCAGGTGGACAAAGCAAACCTGAGCTAGGCACACAGAATGGGTTCATTTCTTTCCTTCCCATACTTGCTTCATCTCAATTTCTTCATGGAAACAGTTTTTCCTGCAGAAGGTGATTAATTTGCTTTTGATGAACACAAAGTCTTCATCACAAATTCATATTTTGCTTCAAAAAAGACTTTTGGTGAAATCCTGGTTGTGCAGTTACCAAGAGGCCCCTTCTCTTTAGCTCAGATGAGTCTCAGCAGTTTTAGTATTTTCACAAGAGTTTTCTCAACAAGGTCCAAATAAAGAAGAAGACCTTAATAAAACCTAACGACGAAGTTCTCGGTAGTCCTATCCTGAATGCGAGCATGCTCATGCTGTTGAACTATTAGCCTGTGAGAAAGTGCTGATGTTTCCTTACAACCACAGTGGATCTTGGATCGGTCTTGGGAGCAGCAGCTCCCAGCCTCTGCTGGGCATCTCTCTCATTCCTAGCCAATAAGTGGAATAGAAGGAGAGATTTCCATCAGTGTCCACACACCACCAGCAGCATTAGTGTATACAGTCAACTTTCGCCTTGTTAGTAGCTATCACGGGTATTGCACAATCAGTCTTCCTTCCACATCAAGCATGGAATACCTTGCCATCAGCACTGCTGAACAGCGCTGTAAAGTAACAAATCGACCTAAAGATCAGCAATGAAAGGAAACTGGCTGTATCTGGGAAGGCCTGTAAGCAAAAGAGGAAGAGAAATCTAAACGTCAAAATGACAACACTCCTTCACTTTTTACATTATTAGATATCTGAGAAAGTTAGAGAAGAAAAGTAACTTCTAAGTCAAATTCCAAAATGGTCGTTTCAGGAGAAATAATTGACAGTACAAGAAATAATCACATTTCACCCCACTGTTGATTTTATTCTTGAATGTTCTTGTTCTGTAAACTATTGCAAGCCTACAATAGCAGAAGAGAGTTAATAAGGACTGGGCTTCCATTTTCTGTTCTGCTACTCCCTGGCTGAAAGACCAAAAAATGTTACCAACCTCCCAATGTTTTTTTTATTTACAACCTGCAAAACAGATACAATAGAACAGAATCAAACTGTGTCATTTCATTAATATATGTAAAGCAATAGGAGATTAGTAGACAATAAGAATTGTATATTTGCAAAGTACACATTTTTTCCCCCACAAAATGCATGTGTCAATATTTGAAGGAAACTCAAGATGCCTTTTTTTCTGCTTTTGGAACTAACCTATTTCCCCTTTTCAAATGTGTTCCATTTTATAGCAACCTTCAGGGGCTGGTTCTCCCTATCTTCTTGCTGATCAGTGCCTGAAAAATACTGGTGTGTTTAAAAAAGTGGCACAAATAGAGTGAGGACTGCCCTGAAAATATTCATTTGAAAGGCATGTTGTTCATATGATGCTGATAAGTGCCAGCGTTGTTTTCCTTGGGGTAAAAGGGGCTCCTTCTCTTACCATACACACAGCATAAAATTTGCAAATGAATCTTGCATTCAACAAGTCAAATATTTTGCATGTTTACAAGTTAACAAAATGCAAACCATTTTAAAGGCCACAAGGATGCCATAAAATAAAAGACATTGCACATGGCAGAAGATGTACAGTTGCTCATTGATAAATTATTTTCTGGAATTCACATTAACAACCACATTACTGACATGCTCTCTAGCCCTCCAGTGTTACAGTTCAAGGTAATATGTGACAGATTTGAACATTCTTCAGGAAGAAAATCTCCAGAGTGTGTAGATCACAGCTTTGCTCACTGGGAGATTACAGTGGCTTTTATATCTGTTACAAACGTGTGGTTATACTGATAACTTCAAAAGTGGAATATTACATATCATGCTAAAATTCTCCACCAGCCGCTTATGTTCTTTCTTTGTTTCTTTCTTTCTTACTTTTTTTTTGTCTTTTTTTTTTCTTTTTTTTTTTTCCATTTAGCTATTGCTGGCTTGCCAGAGATCTTGAACTTGAGAAAGGTTAGACATCACAATGCTGGAGCAGTTTGTGAGCATCAGCAGATTTAGCTTGTAATTTCATTGATCTATGTGGGCTTGCTGTTTGCAAACCAGCTGCTGCACTGTTTCCCCACAGCTACTGATCTGAGTAGCATTGATTTTTTCCCTTACATTAACATAGCATTACTTCTTTAATGGGCAATAAATGACTGGATGTAAATACAAACAGGGCTGCAACAACAAAAGAGAAAAAAACACATCAGTTCTTTTTATTTAAAGAACTCTATTAATATTTTCCACAAAAAATTAAAAGCATGAGTTATTGATCAAGATAAATGCTATTTTTAGTGGTTTTATTTCCACACATTTCTTTCGCCAAGAAATCATCTTTTTTTCTTACTGTGTTTACTCCAAATGTTGCATCTTACAAAGATTGCATTTTTGCTTCAGTATAAAGGGTAAAATAGATTCTCTTTAGGAAGAATTACAGAAAGCAACGTAAAAGATTCTCTTTATTGTGCTTATACTAAAACTAGTTGAACCCATATCAGTTTTGAAGGAGACATCATCTGTTAGCTCTCACTTTTTAACCATTAAAAAAGCCTGAATGGACTTGAGTTTCGACAGAGTGGATACGACACCTGCAGCACTGCATGAACTGAGTATCTTATATATAATAAGTTTAATATAAGGTCATGGTCTCACCACATGCTACCTTAGTGTTTCGGTGGGTAGCGTTTTAAAAAATCTTCCAGATTTAAATTCAATGCAGTGCAGACAGGACAGTGGGGAAAAAAATAAAGCAAACAAAAAAAACTGTCATGAAACTCAAAACCCAAACCCCACAAGCTTAGTAATTTCTGAATGAACCTGATCAGGCAAAGGTTCCTGATCCTCTGTAACAGTAGGTGACATCCAGCAGGGACATCCATGCCAGGCAGAGATGCAAAACTGAATGTAGTTCCTACAGAGACTTCATGAAGAGGAGATGGGATTAAGTGTGCCGGGAAGTAACAGGTAAGAGCTTCCATAGAAAGCCAGCAGTGGGTTACAACCTTCTGGGCTGCAGATGACAGTAGGCAGTAGTGCCAGTGATTTCCTCAGTGCCATAATTAAGTTAACAGCACCTCAAAAAACACAGACACTCCAGCAAGATCCAACAGGAATAGGACTTCCCTGTAGGTATTTATGAAGGCAGAATTTTTTTTTTTATGTTCTTGTTCCGGTCATGCAGCCTGGTTACCCCGAGGAAAAGGTCGAGTGACCTGACAGATGGGAATTTCCCATTCTCATGTAACCCCGTCTACTCCTACACCTAGAGAAGGAAAATCATTTTACATGGATGCCACAGTCATATTGGATCCTTGCTCAGAAAGCAGATAAATTATTCTGACTAGAACATCATGGTATATAATATGGTGCTGGATGTGAAAATAACCTATAAAATGTGTAGCAAAATTTACTCTAATCTAAGTTAAAATATATGTATTGTCAGTCTAACCAGTCTCGCCTTGTTTCACAGTCCTCTCAGTTTGACTAGCCAACATTTAATGTAAGTTTTAGCAGATACAATATCCAAATCATTAAAAATTATATTAAGTAACACTGGCTCCAATGTGAACCTTTAGAGCATCCTACTATTAACCTCTTTACACTCTTAGGAGAAGACTTTCAGTGCAAGTTTTTCACCATCATTTATTCAATTTTTAATCCACTGCGAGATTTTGCCCCTTACCTCAGAGTTATATTTTTCCCTTAATAGTCTTTTATGAAGGACCTTATCGGGAATTTTTTGAGAATCCAAATAAATTATATTCACCAGGTCACCTTTATCTACTATTTTATTAACTTTTTCAAAGCACTTTAGCAGGTTAGAGAAGCATGCTTTCCCTTTACCGACATTGTGCAGGTTTGACCCTATTAGGTCATACTTATCCATGTGCTGAACTATTCTATCCTTAATTAGACTCTCAATCAGTTTCCCCAGAAGCAAGGTGAGGTTCACTGGTCTTAATTCCCAGGATCTCTTTTTGGTCCTGTTTTAAAAACAGACACCATATAAGAAATTTTCCAGCCATTGCTGGTCTATATCATGTCTTCTTGCACGTGTGTCCTCTATTTCATACTTTATTCTGGTGAATGCTACTTACTTTTAATTATTTTCCGCTTTTACATGAGTTTATCAAATCATTCAGCACTTCCCTCGCAAATGACTACAGTTTTTGCTAGTGCTGCTCTGCCTTTTACATTTTTAGCACAGTAACTACTTCAGCTGCCATCTGTAAGAAAGAACAAGGTGAAAGTCTGTTTAACTATTGAACTCTTTTGTTCTGGTGAGTAGGTAACCATGGCTTTTATTTGATATTTTTGTTCTTTTTAACTATTTTGCCCCTACAGTTCCTCAGATGAGCAACTATTAACTTCTTTCTTCAAAGTTATAAAATTGATTCTGAAGCTTTTGGGTCTTTTTGGGTTTTATTTTTGTGGATAGGTATGGCCCATCAACCTCAATGGATTATTTTCTGCCCTCACTTTGACCACTGTTCTTGGACAAAGAGTGGAAAGGAAGGATCAAATCCTAACACTACCATACATAAATAACTGGTCAGACTCACCAGCAATACCTAACATCAGGAGTTATCCCAGGCTTTCACGTGAATCTGAAAAATGACAGAGAGAAAGAGGTTATGCTTATGTGCAAAGGTATAGATTTGTATTCTGGGCTTGTAGAAGATGTTCTCAGTCTATGCTTTAGGTACACAGGTCTTAATGATCAGGAAATATTGTTGAACACGATTTTTAGTGAAAAAGCATTGAAAATTCCCACTGAAATGTGTACATGGCTAAGTAAAGGTCAGTAAGCTATTGAGTAAACCTGAACTGCTCACATTAGAGGATTAGAAACTCGGAATTTTCAGCATTCAGTGAAGTCGGTGGACTTTCCTTTGGAATTCAAGACTTACTTTCCTTAACAGTCAGGCCTGAATTTGAATGGATGAGAAAATTGAAACAGAACTTCAGCTGAAAATTCTGGGTTTGGCTATGAGCCATATAAAGCCACCAGGCATGAAAGCCTAGGTTTCAAACTATGCCTTGCTTCTACAACAAAACCCCACACTACATTAGTTTCACCTGAGTTTGAATTTCATTACAAAAATATCACCCAGCTCTAACGGTAAGTATTAAGGTAGATTACTGCTGGCTTTGTTTTCCCTTCAAATAGAAGTTCCAGTTTCTTCTGTGTTTGGAGGTTCTATGTGCTGCACTGTTAAGCACAGATTTCTGCTTAAATTATATTTCTATCAGCTTTAACATATTAAAATAGAACACATTTTAATGTGTGTGTTGAACATTAAATCATTTTTGCTTCAGGGAAACTCTGGTAAACAGTAACTGTCAAAAACTGTAATGAAACAAAATTAAAATAATAGAAAATAGTCTGTAACAACAGCATTTCTAATCATGTTAACAGAAGTTCAGCTCTGCATCTTCTAACTAATCCTTTACAAAAAGCAGAAAGGTTGAGGAAGGAAAACCCAAGTACACAAATATACACCGTTGAACAAGACAAGTTGGAAATTATCATTGTTATCATTCTTTGCTTGCTTACTGTGAAGTGCACTTCAACCAATGTAAGAAAAATACAACCAAACAATTTAATATATTATTTTTTTACTGTTATTACAATGATTTCTAATATATAAATATTTTTTCACAAAATCTTGGAAAACATAAGTGTATCATTTAAGCACTCTAAAATGGAGTAACTTCTGGAAGCCAGCATTATGTCAGAAAGAAACTGATCTGAAGAAATTAAACTGCATCAGAAATATTGACAAGCATATAGATTGAATTACATGAATATGAGATACATACAGACTTGGAGCAGTTCTGCTTAGTGATCAATGTCAAATGAATTTCAAAATTATTTTAGTTTGTTTCTTGTGTCTGGTTTTATTTTAGATTTTAATTTGAATTAGTAGTATGAAATAAAATCACTATTAATTTTCATTTGCAAACAAAAAAATTCTAACTAACAAAAGCTTATTTGAAGTTAAACCCTTCGCTTTTATGGAGCCCAAGTAATGATATACTTTATCATGATACAAATTATTCAAGAGGAAGGAGTAAAAACTAAGACTTTAAAGTTCCCACCTATTAATGTGGTATGTATGTACCTGATGTACACAGGCTGTATGATGAGGCTGCATTGCCCCCTATAGTCACTGTGTGTCAGCTGGGAGGGGAGGGGGAAAAGAAAGGGAAGAGTGGGAGAAATTATTTGCCAAAAGTACTACTCATTTGGGTTTGATTCATGCTTTGGAAAGAGCATGGTGGGGAACTGTGGACAAGCCTAACTTGGCCATGCCATTCAAGAATTTATATGTGTTATTCTCCAAGGTGAAATAAAATGTACTCTCACATTCAGATCATAAGACTGCTGTAGACATTGTCATCTGGCTGTGTTTGGGGTATATCTGTCGGGCACTGGTACCTGCACACTGACAGTGCACTGGGGATGATGGCATACCTGCCATACCGTGGCAGGAGGTGTTTGACCTTGATTCATCAGCAAAAGCCAGGAGATCCCACAGGTGGAATCTCTTCCACTCCCAATGGGCACACCTTTGGGGGCTGAGCATAACAGGGACATTTCAGTCCAAGGCACAAAGGACTCTAACTGTAGTGCCCAAAATGCAGAGTACGTACCCAGCCTGCTGTTTGGAGCAGCCTTAGCACTGGGACCAGAAAGAGAGAGCAAAAGCTCAGATACAGGTCCCTCTTCAGCAGTAGGAGCAACTGCAAGGAGCACAACCAGTTTGTTCATGTCACCCAAGGACACTGGTGATGCTGGTCTTCAGCAGCCCCTGGGCATACGGGAGTCAGGACATTTCCCAAATCCCTGCAGAATAATATGCCACTTTGAACCACCAGCACAAGGACACAGATACATGCCAGGATTCGGGTTTTTTTTTCCCAGTGAGGCCCATCTTTCTTAACTTTTCTGTCAACTAAAAAATTGTTATGTCCCCACAAAATTAATTGAATCTCAGCAGCTGTCCTAATACTGTTGTCTTATGAACATAATTATGCACAACTTTCAGTATGTCTTTTAATAGGCACAGACACAATATAAGAAAAAGCATTAAATTTTTGAGGATCTCTTAAAAATATCTAATCAACTACTGGTGCTACTGTGCCAAAAACTTCATGGAACTGACAAATATTCAATAAGCTCAAGATCAACACCATCCTTCATAGGGCACAGTACACTGTTATCACTATTTGTCTTATTTCTGGGCACAGCTTTTCTACTACTGCAATTCTAGGCACACCTTCAGCTAGAAAAAGTTAGTGCTACTCCTAAGAGGTGATAGTTTTCATTTTTGAGTCTCCTAGCTCTTTTTCTTTGGTGGCACAAGCACGTTTGTAGCAACATCATGAACTGATTAGAGAACTTATGCAGCTAAAAACCTAGTTGTTGTCATATTATCTTTAATTCGTGTCAGATGTTGAGGCTCACCATGTAGTAGCACCCATGCTTAACTTGCACAAGGGACAGGAGAAAAAGAAATAAGAACAGCAGGTTATGCCAACTGCCTAGTTCTATGGCGGTGATGCCTTGTGCCAATTGGAGTTGTTTGTGTAGAAATATTGCAATTTCAAGAATATGAATTGTACTTAAAATGTATTTATATTTCATTCAGCCAGAGGGAAAGTATTACAAGTGTTCCCATACACATACCTTCACAAATATTCTCTCTCCGGACAGAAAAGGTCTGCAAACTGAACAATTTGTTTAGTTTTTCTGAGTATACGCCCATAGTCCTATATCAAATCTTTATTTTACTATGATGACTAGGGACTCAATAATGACTAAGCCACTGATGAGATGTGATTGCTGCTTACCCAGCAGATCAATACTGTCTCACTGCCTCCTGATGTGGCAGGGTGTATCCTGACAGTATTCAACTGTTCGATTATCTTACTCTTAACTGCAAGCTCTCTGAAGCAGGGTCAGTGTTTTGTTCTGTTAGCCCTGTAGCTAGCATGAGTTCTGCACTTCATGAAGGTCTGAAGTTAAACAGAAATATGTGTAAAGTTTACCCAGTGAAAATTGTACAATATTGACCAGAGTTGTCACATCTTCCAGTTGCATCACCTAGATAACCAACCTTATATCTCATCTTTTCTAGTCTCATTTTTCTTGCTTTCTATCCTGTATACACTGAAGTACTGTTGCACTCTAGATATCATTGTGCGGTAATTCAGCTAACACAAACTTCTAACAGTGAGCAATTCAAGGCTATGTTATTGTCCTTGCCTTTTATTTATTTTCTCTCAGCTATGATTCTTATGTGTTTGTACACAAACACATGTATGTATATACATTATTTCACAAATTCGTGGAAAATCCTCTAAGGAAGATTGTTGCTTGTCCATTGACTTTTTTTTCTAAATTACACCAAATATTTTTCTTCAACCAACACAATTTGATTGTGCCCAATTAACATACAAGCAGTATGTTGTGCTACTTGTGAAAATGGGAGATTTTCATTGTGTTAGCAGCATACTGTGGCTTCATGCTAAAGAACCAAAACTCACTGTGACACCCATAACTGTGTAACCAGCTTTCAGCAGCAGCGCACTACCTAACTGGTGCAGAAGGCAATGACACATTTCAGGAAGCAACATTTCTGAATGCCAAACACACAAAGATGAGCCACTAAATCTTATGAATTATCCATGCAGAGCAGACAGAACATTTGTTTTCAAGGTCAAATGAGAAAGATCCGCTGACCTGTGTGGTAAACTACACGTTAATACATTTATCCATCTTTGGAATGTAAGGGACAAAGTCAACACAGAGAGAAATGAACCAGTGGGGTAAGTCTGCCAAGCTACCAAAATCATTATGCCATCCATTTTGCTGGCACTTTTTATGTCTGTGCAGGGCATACACAATGAAAAATAGATCTTTAATTCAAATTTGAGTTTCTTCCAAACTAGATTGCAGTATCAAATATATTTGCATTCATTGGCTAACCTTTAATTGATTTTGGTTTACATACTTTTTTTTGTCATATTTGTTTAGCCACCTCATAACTAATGCAACAGAAAGAGTAAAATAACCCAATACTAGATTTATTAAAGGGAAATTGAAGTAGTGTCTCATAAATGCTTCTACACTTCCCCACGGCCTTCACCAGGCAGCATAGTTAAAGCTGGCATGATTCTCTCAAAACAGTGTGTTTTGTTATGGTTGTCAACACCAACATTTAAAGGATAACAATTCAGAAAATAGGCAAGATGGTCAATTGATTCCTCCTCAATACATTGGACAAGCAACACTCAAGTTTGGTTCCTGAACCTGATGGGCTGTTGAAGCACAGCTCTTTGATGGTTCAAGAGAAGGCAATTGTACTACCAGGGGAGCAGAGCAGAGAATGAATTCTGACTGGGAATGTCAAGTTTAAACTCTCTAGTAGTGCAAAGGGGCTCAAAAGTGAATGCAAATCCATCCTAAAGCCTTTTACATTAGCAGAATAGGGTAAAAAGGTCTTATTGGGACCCAGGGAATCACAATTTCTCTTGCTTTTCTCTTGCCTTGCCAGGAAGAATAAATGACTTGGCTCCTTTACAGGGCACTGTCCCTGCCTTGCATTTCATCAGCCCCATCACAGGGAAGTCAGAATTTCTGACATTCCCTACTAGACTTTTTTTTCTCCCTCCTTCAGTCACAGTGAGAGAGGCAGATGCACCTTTTCCATTCCTCCCACTATAGTATTGCAAAATCTGAGCTGGACTACGCACTTCTGTTAGAGGATTCTACCCAGTAACATAAAGGCTATGACATATGATATGTGGAATGTAGCAGTCTACACATACTACAGTTTTTCTAAATCATTGGGATGGTATTTGAAAAAAATAATTTTCAACATTTGCATCTCTGATGACTGTAAAGTGGTAGGATCTTGCAACAAACATTTCAGCGTATTCATCACCATGCTTTTTGATATCTCTACACAGGCAGTTAGTTTAATTTCTTATATATCCATGTCATTTTTCTTTCATATTAATATTCCCATATGACAAGTACATTACCTCAAGCTGCTGAATTGATTTTCAGGAGGAATCTTGGTTTACATAAATTGTCACTTCTCACAAAACTTTTGAAAAAATGGCCAGATTCAATTCCATCCCTTGTAAGGAGCATTGAGAAGTATACTAAAGTAGGAAAAAATTACAAGCTAGCAGAACCAATCATATTGTTTTTACAAATGCTTGTGAAAATATAAAATAGTCACTAAAAAGTCTGATTAAGAAAACAGATCCAACAGCTCAATCTATTTCCCTCTCTGGATGGTTCAAGTTTAGAAAATGAGCCTAGCCCTCTGAAACTAAGGCTCTGCAATTCCACTTTACCACAGGTACAGCATCTCTAGAACCAGTGAAAGATGTTAGTGGAGTGTCCGTCATATAGAGTCTCTGTTTCTGGGGACACACATTAGAGAAAGAAGCACAAAGTACAACGTTGCCCATCAGAATTTGTCTACACTGGGGTATCAGCTGAGTGCTTTAGATATATTCAGCACTTCGTCACTGCCTGCAACCAAAGTCTACCCATACTACTATACCCAACTATATAGGTTCTGGATGTATATAGTTCATTCTGTGATATGACTGCAATATATTTTTTCCTATTTGTTTTCTATATTGTCCTAGCTGAATCACCCCTAGTGTTTTCTTCCTTGTAAATGTTTTTTCTTTTTTTTTTTTTTTTTGCCATAAATGTTGGGGTTTCCTCTTATCTCTCCTTCTTTCCCCTCCTTTTCTTTCCATCTTCCCTTCCCTTCCCTTCCCTTCCCTTCCTTTCCCTTCCCTTCCTTTCCCTTTTTTCACTTTGCTGCTCTAATCTCCTTCAGTTGCCACTGTCTCATCTCCAACTGCAAGAAAGATCTCACAGTATATATTTTACTTTAATGAGGAAACCAATACATAAATATTATAATATTCCAGCTCTTACTGATAACTTTGGGATATCACCAGATAATTGCACTATATAATATGTCCATGCCCTACAAAACAGCCTAGTTGGTCTTCATTGTATTCTTAGCTCTCTTACCTGTTGTGGTTTGTTTAGTTTGACATGATACTGCAAAATAATAAGAGCATTATGACTGCATGATTGCAGTATTGGTAAAATACCACTGCAGTTGGTCAAGTACTAATAATGAATGCAATTCCTTGCCAAATTTGGACTGCCATTTTAAGAACAGTCATCTAAAGCCAGGCAGTGTTTAGAAATACATGACTACAATGTTTACCCATGAAGGAAACAGTGTTTCTTAATATTTCTAAAGAACCATATGTCTCTTTTAGTAGACCATACCAGCTTCTTTTGTGGAGGCCAATAAGGGTCATTAAACACCAATGGGTCTCTGAGTCCTTCTTCAGAGTCAATGACATTGTAGACTTCACCAGGGATCTCATTTTCCTTCTGTACAAGATCTGCAGGGCAAGGGAGGCAAATGAACTATGAAAAACATAATCACTGCTCTTACTGTTGCTTTTTTCACCATAAAAATTCCATTTATTTAAATTCCATTAAAAAACGCATTTGCCTGCTCAAAGCATAATATATACTTTTGTTATATTTATAATTTTTCATTTTAAAAAGGTTTTTTCATTCTTTTTGGAAAAAAATAAATATTCTCTATAATAAATATTACACAAACTTGTTATACAAACTTCAGGACAAAGCAAGTGGTTAACAAAGTAAATTCCTCTAGAACAGTTTCTCAGAGGTGACAGGGAAATATTTCACAAGTACCTGAGGGGATTAGTTGGCTAACACTTACTTTTAGAAGTGACTTGAGCACCAAGGTTCAGCTTTTCAAAAGTACCTGGGTCTTTAACTCACATTTTAATTTAAGAGAATTAGACCCTCAAAACCTATGAGAACCTAGAATTCAGGATGAAAAGCCTTACTGAAAGTCAAGGGGATTTGGGTTATCAAAGGCCAGATTTTTTAAAAAGTATTTAGGAACTTAGAGGCAGAGATAGGCACCTAGCTGATTTTTTTTTTCAAAGTAGAATGAAGAAGGGTTAAGTCTCTAACACTCACTGAGATTAGTGTGCTCTTAGAAAGTGCTAGGTACACCTCTGCATCTAAATACCTTTAAAAAATCTTTTCTTGAATTGCTTTTTAAAGTGGTCTTTATCATTTGAATGCAGTGATTTATCCTATGCTTAATTCTCGACCTCACAAAGATTGCTATAGACGTGCTTTACTCAAATAATTTTGCATCATGATCTTGATGGAAATAGACAGGATTAGATAACAAAATCTTTTTTTAACAAAAGTTAGCTGGTATTTGGAACCATAAATTCATAAAAGGTTGAGAGCTGAAAATAACAGACAGTTTTGCTCCACTGTGATCGTACTTGGGAAAGCTCTGTTAGACCCTGAGCACGTTCAGCTTCAAGAGTTCACCCTGTAAATGTTAAGCAGCCCACAGCACAGGCACATATGTATGAAGTCATACTGTTAGCAGTGCTAGAGTCTGATAATATGGATGACTAACTTGCTTTCACCATATTTGCCACAGTTGGGAAGAAGATGAGGGGCAGAATGAAAAAGGAAGTTGGAACATGACACAAATGTGGCCAGATGCAGTTTTGGATTTTGATTTCTGAGGAAGCAGAATTTCTTTCTGATTGCATTACACCATGAATACCTGCAGCTCCATTTTTTTTAGCCTCTGATAATTTTTTTTCTTGCTTTTCTAATTGACTCATATAATTATCTTATATAAATATAAATTTCTCTCTAAGAGTTCTCAGTATTCAGCCTTTAAAGTGAATCCACTCTTTAGTACTGAAAACATTAGTTCCTTCCTGAGTCACATTTTATTTTTTTCCTGTACTGACTGGCTTCTGAAACACACTGGCTGATGGTAAGCTTTGTCATGAGATGCTGAGATATAAAGAACAACAGGTTACCTCATAATCTCTTCTTGTTAATGCTTGTTCTGGAGAGCACCTGCTGTCTTTAAAAGGGATTTGAGTGACCCAAGATTAAGAAGTCTCCCTACAACAATTACTGTTCTTATCACTGAAGAATACTCATACCAATGTGACATCTTCCTGATGGTTTCAAATTCACAGACTGAGGCAGAGATAACAGTCAAAGAACCATACAGTGTGCAATTATAAGAAGACATCAAACCTGTCCAATATAATTCCATTTTGGAGAAGACTAACGCTATCAGACTAATTGATTTCTGTCTGCAAAGTATCTAATAGGACAAAACAACCTCTGATTTCATTTAAAGAAATTTTAAAGTGCAATGGTGCTTATAGTATTTTTAATCATCTTTCTAGTTCATCCTTATTGGGCAAATGACATAATAGGCACAGGGAAGCTAAATGAGCCACGCAACCTAACACTGGCAATGTTTCAGAGAGGGTATTAAAACTCAAGAGTACTATCACCAGTATGTCTTGCTACCTCTTTGGTTTAAAAGATACAAAACTATAGATTTCCATCCTTATGAAGACAGTGATACAAAAAAAAGGATCTGCTGCCATGATACCCATCATAGTATATTCCATATTACTCCTCAAAACATTTTTCTAAGCCTGTTTAACCACTGAGCTCCTATCACCCTTACTTTCTTTGATGATATTTGTGTGAAGCCAGTTCTTCAAAATATTATCCAAAGTCATCAATATTTTGAAAATTAACGTGGAAGGATGAAATTATCAGATTATTTCTTCTTTCCAACAATCTAGGCATAAATAAAGGACATGGACTATAATTTTCTTTCTTTTCCTCCCCCTCCCTCAACTCAGGATCCTTCAGAAGACATCTTTAAGAAACAGAGAAAAAAGCATCAAACCTAAATAACAAACATTATTAACTAAACTTCTGATTTAGTACTCTTTCATACTAACTGAGAAAGTGAGCCTGCTGGGAACCTTCCTTTGTCCAATCTGAGGGCATGCTGAGGTCTCCAGGTGGCCAATCATCTTCTAGGTTACAGCAGTAAAGTGTGCATCATCTAACCCATTTAGATGGCACCTGAACCAAAATGGAATTGACCTAGTTTTATTTCCAGGTAAAGAAAAAACAACTAGACGAACTCACAGACTGGTTAGAAACTGAAATTAATTATTTTAAATCAGATGCAAATGGCAAGTTTGCTGGGAGGAATAAATAACAGAAGGCAACAGTAATAAAGGGTAATTGAAGACTATCATCCTGGATACTAGGTGATGGAAAGCCAAGATGGCAGTCCGCTATAGCTGAAGAAAGTTTCGACTGTCCCAAGTTGAGAAGGTGGAATTGTCATCTGAGGTCAATTCACTTTTGCCTGGCTATGTTTAGGATTCCTCCAGTGGAAGAGAATACAGCTCACTGCTTATAAGCTTTCTATTTATAAATGCATTAGAATATTTTCCTTTTTGTGCTAATAACAAAGCTTGAAGGATAATCTCAATATAACTTCAGAGCACATTATGCATAGCTGTCTTCTTGACTGTAGAATACCTGAAATCCAATCATTGTACCCACAGTGGTAGAAAAAAATGTGCAAACAGCAACCAAATTAATTAGTAAGCTGTAGCATGCTGCCAAAAGCAAAGATGGTTAAACATTAACTTTATTGGGGTGTATGCATCTAACATCTCAAGGAATAATATGTTTCCAGCACCGCAGAAATTGTGTTGGCTACATTGTGGACCCCAGCAGTATAAGGTGATCTACTAAACCAGATGGATTCAATGAGGTAGATTTTTTGTCTGGATTGGACACAGAAATCCAGACTCCTCCAGTGATCCACAGATCAGTTATTATACAGCAAACCAGACCAACTCCTTCACAGATTGCTCAGCCTGCTGTGTCACTGTGTAGTTAAGAAGCCTTTAATCTTCAGGCTGACACAGGCGCAATGAGTCTACAGACTAAATTTTCATACACAATTTGGATGAAAGCTAATTACTGCCTGTTATTCTAGCTGCTTTCCTCCAAGTAGAAGAATGTGGGGAAAAATCAAATGCATTGCTTTTACTACTTCACGCTTTGTGCTATGAACTGCAACCATGAAAACGTTAGTACAAAAATAAAGTTCTTTCTGTTTTAAGAGTATGAAAGATTGTCAGAGAGTAATAAAATAGTGCTGGTCAAGATGTATCCCTCAAGATATATGCTTAATTAACTTAATTTAAATTAAAATTCTGTTCTCCAGGTTCCCAGCCAAGGACATAGTTTACAGTTTTTTCCAGTGAAAAATGCATTTTCAGATCTGAGCAAAAGTCCTTAAAATGGGGCTTTGTGATACCAAAAATGAGCCCACTAAAGGCAGTTAGTGCACAGAGCTTTATGCCCATGTGTGTGACTCTTGAACTCCAATGGGACTGTTCACACTGTGCAAAGTGAGTGACATGAATCAGCTTTTGCAGGACTAGGGACTTCAGTGTAACATTACTAATGCCATTACAATATACTATTTAAAAATCAAACAGGCATAAAGATTAGTCTAAGTGAAAACTGTTGTTCATTGAGTATAACAGATCAAACAGAAGGGAGCAAATATAACAAGGGAATCAGGAAAAACAGGAGTAAAATCAAAGAATGTGAACATGTATATAGCATGGTTTGCCAGAGGCAAAAAGATGGCAAATAAGCAAGGAGATAATGCGCTTCAAAATTCAATAATCAGAGGGAAATTATGAATTAATAAGGAAAATGATTTCTTCCAAAAGTAATATTTGTGATGTACAAGATGTTTGAGCCAGATTCATACATATATTTTAAAAAATGGCAAACCACGGATTTCAACAATAAAAAGCCTTTTCGTAATCAGGGAATGGTATAAGAAATCTTGTTAATGAAACAGTTGCACTGTCTCCTGTCACAATATCCTTTGATGACAAATTATGCTTCAAGGTGAGAGCCAAGTCAGTTGAGATTCTTATTCTGAATTGCCCCATAGGAATCCACATCTCTCTCTCTCTCTCTCTCTTTTCTCACTATGGGTAGACCCTGATGAGTTGAGAGCCCATGGAGTAAAGTCATCCTTTGCAACTTCTTTCCTATGTAACAGTATTCTGGTTAATGTATCTATTTATTGGACACTGATTTAAGTACTTCCATACTTTTTTTTTTTTTTTTTTTAAAGTTTGGAAAAGGACAAGCACATTATTTCAAAAACCTGTTTCTTCCTTAGAACCTTTTCTTAAGTTCTGAACCCTACAACAGTGGTTTTCAGCATTTCTCGTCATGCATTCTTATTCACCACCATTTCATCAAAAAAAGGACAATTTTAAATATAGCTTTTTCAGGAGATTTCATCTGTTTCCAGATAACCCATTAACAGTTCCTCCACATTGTACACTCAAAAACTGGTTTGCATGTGTATGCTATTTCCCCCCAGTTTCAGTTCTCACTGTCTGACTAAATCAACTGAATGCAAAACAAACAGTTTCCTACAGGACACTGAATTACAAAATAAACTCATTTGTGCATTATAGAAAACTTATCCTACAGAAGCTTCCTTTACATACCAGCCTCAACTTTTCCAATCTTAAAAAATATCTTTGGAATCAAATTTGCAGTTAGACAAGCTGCATATACTTTTGACATTGAACTAGCAACAATTGTGCTGCCTATCTCACTACAGGTTTTTAGGTAACTTACAAATTTCGGGAAGGTCAGATTCCCTAGGAAGTAAGCAGAGAAGAAAATATGAACATAATTGTGCTGCTCTGTAAGTCCATTATGTGCCTGTACCACTTAATGTTATCTGCAATTCTCATCACCCTATCTCAGTAAGAACATGAGTGATTGCATTTCCACATAAGGAGACAGCGGAAGTGCTAGGACTCTCCACCCAGAGCACTATTTCAGAGCCAGAGTCACTCTGGTCTAGCACTGATTTTCAGGGCAGAATACCGGAATCCTGCTGGAGACAGACTGCTGAGCTGCCGGGATCCTTGGTCTGACCCAGCGTGGCAGCAGCCGTGCATTTTAATAAAGCAGCTAGTCTCCAGAAACAACCAGAAGAAGCTTCATCTTCATTTATCACATTGCCTCCTCACATGCACTGAGCTTTATTTTTGAGGCAGTGGCCAACCACAGCTGAGTGGGCCCCTGGCTATTCTAAATTATATCAAGGCTGGGAACACTGTAAATCAGGCAGGAAACTTTAATGCCACCTTTGGCCACAATGACCATCAATCCTTTATCCCCATTAGTCACAAATGGAATCCAGCACAAGTGTCTGCAGTCTTAAACGAGATACCATCTTTGATGACCAGTTTCCACCAGACTGAAACTAGTCCACTGACAAAATTCCCCCACAACCTATGGAGGTGAGAAAAAAAACGGTAAGAAATAAGATGTTTTCCATGAAAGAAAATTTATATGCAAAAAACTGTGCTCCTGCTATAACCAGCAATCTACAGTAGAATATTTTTAGGATACAGATAATTCTGGCTTAGTTCCACAAAATGAATGGTAGAACTGCCTCAATTTAATTACCACCCCATGAAGCAATCTGACAGCCCCAATGCAGTGCTTAGTAAGCATTTTACCACAGACAGCTTGAAGATGTATTGTAGCACTGAAATTACAATACGTACCATGACTTGTTCTGTCATCCTACTTTGGGAAGGCAGCATGCTTGTCTCTATAATGAGCTGTCTGATATTCACCCATTTCACCTGTAGCAAACAGGAGTAAAACGTAAGTAACCATAAGTTGGCATATTAGTTGAATGCAAGCTAAAATATTCATTTTTGGCAGAAGGTTTCAGATTCTTCTAACTATCTAGACAAGTGCAATACATAATTTACTTACATTTACATTTTGAAAAACATTTGAGTTTTCTAAATTTTTAATTATTGCAGTCTGGAAAAAAAGACCCAAATCAAACCAACACAAACCCTGTTCTCTCCTTCTCCATCTTACTTTCTGCTTACAAGATTCCTGGAAAGTATATTAGGGACATACTTGCTACAACATCTAACACAGGGATAAAATATGTATAACTTAAGGACACATATGTGCATCCTATTAAGAAAATTAATTCTCCAAGAAAAATTTTTCTCTGCTTAGTTGAAAAACCAAGGAAGAAAAACAATGTATTAAAAAAAATGCAATAGGACACTTTATAAAGCTTACACTAATGAAGTTCTGTGATGTTTTTTTAATAAATACATTTATGCTTGAAAATATATGCTAGTCTGCACTTCTGCAAGTATAATGAAATGATGTACCTTTATTAAAAAACAAAACAAGTGATCCAGCTTGTTTCCAGCAGAAGAAAGATCGAAACTTATTTATTCATATGAAATGTTACAGAGGAAATTGAGTAGCTTTATTTTCTTTTTAATTATGCCATTAGATCAGAATCTGACTGTGCCACCCTTCCTCTGCCTAAGCAACTTTTAGAAGGTGTGTGGAAAAGCAGTTAAGCCCAGGCTCAATTTTATAACACCCACCTCACAGGAACTATTCACACCTATAAGAACGTCTACCTAGAGCATCCAAGAAATCAGTGAATTTTCATTGACTTAATCATTGACTTAACACCACTGTCAGTTAAATGCCATAGACTGAATCCTGCTTAACGCCATCTTAGAAGCCAGGAATTGTGGAATCCAGAAAAATAATACCTCACATTAAACAGAACAATAGCCTAAAAAAAACCCCAAACCCACCTTTAAAATAGACTTAATATAAATAAGTAAAGAAAAATACCTGAGACCCTTCTTCTGTTTCTCTGTAGGATTCTAAAGAAAGGGTTCTTGCAACAAACACTTACAGGTAAAAAAGAAGTTTCAGATGTTATTAGAAACCTTGGAGTCCAGTTCATACAAGTATAGGAATGTACAATACCTGTAATGCTATCAGTGCCTATGAATTTAAGAAATTATTTGGAAGTTGATGGAAAATTTAGGCTTGAAACACCTTTATAACCAGCAGAATACTAACAATACATGATATGATAGGCCCATTTGTGCTCAGCCTCCCTTTTTCTTTTCGCTGCACCTGTGTTTGGTTAAGGGATCAGATACTCAAAAGTAATTGTGCAAGTCATACGTCAGCCAAATTTTCTGACAGTGTGTACTTAGCTGTTTCTGAAGACCAAGTCCTCCTTGAGATACCTTAAGTTAAGAATCTAAAAGCCAAAAGGTCAAGAATCCTAAAACATTGAACTGAAACAAGACAAGCTAGGTTACATAAAAAATCTGGTGCATATGAAGTCAGAAGCAAAGATGATTCAATCCATAGACTTAAAAGTCCACATGTACTCGAGAAAGATCACTTGCTCTATGGTATTGTTTTAAAAATAGGTGGAAACATCTGCAAGATAAAATATAGTTTTGATTTGCCAGATGTTGGCTCCCTTACAAGCTCTATGTACAATCAACAGTCTTTGGGTCTTACCCATTATTTTGAGTAAGAATTATTTCTCAGAATTTATTTTCCTTCTTTTACACAATATATATCTCTTTATTTCTTTTAAAAATAGGAATGCTTGGTCACCTTTCTTCAGACTGACAGGGTTGCAGAAAACAGAAGTACCTCAGGATTTAGAAAGCCATCCCCAGTCACTATTACTTGAAAGCAAGAGTTTTCACTCTCAAAGAGGCATAATGTCCAAAAAGAAACAATACTCTGAACAAAGATGAAAAATTGTAGATTACTTTCACAAGCTCTTATTCTACAATGGAGAAAATATCCACACTCCAGCCAGGCTTCTTTGAAAAGAATTTTTCCTTTTATACAGAGATAAAAAGCAAAGCTTTCAGGTCAGAGGCTATAGGGGAAAAGAGCTAATGTCTCCCCATGCTTTGATGTTACAAGTAGTCCCTCGTTACAGAAGTGTATTAGAGCTCCTAGTAAACTGAGCCAGCATATTTAATACCCACTTTCAGTATGGGTGGTATATGGATTATTCTGTACATAACACAGCAAGGAAAGTCATGTGCATTATGAACAATACACAGACCTTTCTTTTAACATGTTAACATTACTTTAAAATATGGCATAGCTAAAAGGTAATGTGTGATTTATAGATCCCATAGGAAGACCTCTCTTTATAAATGTACCTGAAACAACTATAGACAGTGAACCAGGATTAAGTGTTCCTCTCACAGTGAAACTTAACACACATAATGGGTTTCGTACTGGTGTGTAATATCTAAAACCAGCAAATTTCAATTTGTTGAGTACTAAACGCAACGGTGATGATTAACAGTATATGGTGTCTCTGTTGCTTTTGAAGCTGAAGGACTGCAGACTGGAGGAACCAGTCTAAACCAACATGGTCTAGTTCAGTTGTCTTACACAAATTCTTAGGAGCGACAAGCTGAAGGACCTAATGCACCAATTTGCATTGGTCCTAATGCACCAATGCACATAATGGACCAATTTACTTGTTAACCCACCTTTTGGAACACTATATCTCAAAATCCAGGAGATGCTGGAATGGTATCAATAAAGATTACTTTAAAAAAGTAGACATGCTAGGAGTACTAATCCTCAAATCAACAACAACAAAAAAGTATTCTCTTAGGTATTTGATATCCTCCATCAGACAACTGCACACAAGAAAATATAATTTCTGATTGAGTTTTGTATAATTTGGGAAATTATGTTTGTTTGGATATTAGTGAAATACTAATTGCTGACTGAGACCACTGATTATGCAAATTTGAAAATTACTATTTAGATACCCTGTAGTTTGAGCATTGCTTAGTAGACAATCAAACAGAGAGACTATCCACCAAAATCACTCAAAATCTCAAGCAATCAGAAAGCTGAAATGCAATTACCCTATGTTTGAACCAGAGGCAGATACGCTCTGGCAATTTTTCTTGTCAGAAGTGCCTACAGGAACTTCTGTAACAGCTCCAGACTTCAGCCAGAAGTGAGCCACCGCAAGAAGGGTAACACAGCTTGTGAAGGACTTGTGCTAGGGAGTTTCTGCAGAAGAGATGGAAAGGATTCAAAAGAAATAGAACAGCAGAAAGACTGGGAACAGAAAAGTGAAAAAGAACATGAGTTCAGGGGAAAGCTAAGACAAGGGGAATAATAAAGCTAGGTATATGAGGAGTAGGAATAAAGAAAGAAAATTGCAAGAAAATAAAAAATGGGGAACCTTAAGAAGAGAGGAACAAGGGAAATACCAGTATTTCTAAATGTTTCCTGGCATAGCAGCAAAGAAGCAAATCATTCTCCCTGTAGGTTCAGGTACCTGCCACAAGAAGTCCAGGAAGAGTTTTTGAGCCCGTTTATTCTTAACAGATTTCCAGATTACATTTTTAGCTTTCTAAGTTTTGTTTATAAATACATTTAAGATGAATCATTCCCTGGAAATATTGGAGAACATAACGTTCTAAATAACAGCAGCTTTTCTACACTGAATTTCCACGTTGGTAAGATATGTTTGAATTTATGCTATTGGCTTCATAATGCTATGAAATCACTCTACCCCTCTGCTGGAAGCTACATCTCCGAAAGCAGAGTGGTCTGAAGGGAACCCACCCTCTTTCCCTCCAGCTGTAAACCCACTGCACTAGTGCAAACTCACCTTCTCAGACAGTATAAACTCTTCACCATATAGACACAAACATATGCTATATGGATAACAGGTGCAGCAGAAAAGGCTCACAAACCCCATTACCATAGCGTCAGGAGCAGAGAGTGGTAAACCAGTGTCCAAAACCACAGCAGCTGTATTCATCAGAGGACCTCGTGAGGTGCCTGACAGCTTTTAACACGTAAAATAACAAAACGTGCAGACCTACTCTTTCAGTGGAAGGTATTATGCACAAAGGCTACGTTTTGCTTCTCTCAAATGATTGAGAGTGACGAAGTTATGATGGACAATGTCCTGTTTTCTGTTTCAACATCTATCTTGGAAATCTCCAGATTTTTTCAGATGTTTCCAGGCTACCTCCTTAGTAACACACTTGTGAAACATTTAAAACTTCTCTGCTCTGGTCTGCTAATGTCTTCAGCCTGCCTCCACACCAATTTCTGCCTCACTGCTGACATACCTGCGCAATGGCAGGTGGGTTCCCCAATCCCTTTCTCTTTTCATATGTCAGTGTAACTCTGCTCCATTTAGATGGTAATATTTTCTAGACTCATTTTCTCCCCTCTCTTTTGGGGAGGCCCTATGTGGACCCCATTCTAGCTCCCCAAGCAGGGTTTCCAGGTAAGAAGTGTAGGCAGGGTGATTTTTGTGTGTCATTTGTGGGATCCCCAGCTGGTTGGTGAGGTTCCTCCCCCAGAACACTTCTTTTTTGCCCTCGTTTATTCTTAAACTCTGAGCCACTGGGAACAAAGACCATCCAGTGCGTGTGTTTGGAAAGAAACTTAAGAGAAGGCTCTACTGCTAACAAGCAATAGTGATGAGAGTTTTCTTTAGTAAGCTCTGTGAATTATAAACAATGTACTACTGCCATGTGTTAAAAAAGAACAAGGTCACTAGTGAGAAAGAAACTAATGTTATTCTTAAAAGACAAAGTCAGGAGATACAAAAGGGCATACATCATTTCCCTCTGAAATTGTATGATAAAATGACAGCAAAAATCAGCTTAGAAGCAACACGTGAACTAGCCTTCTGTGCCTCCTGCTCTCTTCCTTCCAAGACTAAATGGATCTGTGTCTCTCTTTTGTCACATTGTTGTAACTTTCATTCAGTCTCCCCACTTCACCTTGACCGCATCTGAACAGTGACAATATGTTTCTTGTTCTTCACACTTTTCCCAGCAAGGATCACTGACAGCCTCTTACTTTGTATTTTCTCGGCTTTTGAGGCAGTGATTTTTTTTTTTTCCTTCTTTTTCCCCCAGCCATCATCATTGCTATTTGGAGAGAATTTGTTTCAATTTCCATTTTAAACGTGAAATGTTTGAATTAGCTCATAATGTCTCTCAGCTTGCAGACGAAAGAGCTGGTCTTTAAAAAAGAAAAAAAAAGTTTTATTTTTTGCAAAATAAAAAATGAAAAGCTTCAGAATAATCTTAAATCATTTTATACTGCACATAAAACTTGAAAATAATGAGAGCTCTTCAATTTAGAAATGATTGGGGTTCTAGGCATACGAATCAGAGAGAGCTGTAAAATTATTAGAACACTACAGCATCTTTTGTAAGCATTTCAATTCAGAGGTGATCAAAGATTCTGGACTTGCAGAGCAATTTACTTGGCATTTGCAGGAAAGCCTCACTCTTTCAAACTGAAGCACTCTTAACAATATGAAGAACTCCAATAATTTTAAATTGATGTATACCATACATGCCTAGAAATCCAATTTAGTCTTTAAATAAAAACATTATAACTTCAGAAGTATGAAGGGCCCACCCACAACATAACAGCAATCTAGCCATTCCAATTCACATGTCAATTCAGCCTAGCTGTTATTTCTCCCATGCTAGGTTTTTCTGGCATAAGGAATTGCTGAAAACATTACAGATGAGCATTTATTTCTTTTAACCCTATCCTTCAGGCTTGCTTTCTGATTATCTATGAATGTTTTGCAAAACCCAGTGAACTTCTGGACAGCCTCAGATTGCAAGCTGATTTGCAAGGTGTAAGTGGTATTTCTAAACACTTTTAAATTCTGCAGATTAAAAGCAGAAAGCAATGCTTATGCCACATCAAAGATGCAATATAGTCGCAACCAAAACCTTAATTCAGCTGAGTTTAAGTTTGTAAATAAGTATATCTATTTTTAATTTAGCTGAGTTGAGGTTTGCAAATAAGTATGTCTATTCGTAATAGAAACGTAAAGTACATTGAATTCTAAAACAATATTGATAGAACAGGATAATAAAATTAAGTCTAAAATTTAAAAATTACATCTCAAGCATACATCAATATGTTGAGTTGAAGTCCTCTGAGCAAGAGAGGTCTTGTGTTGACCCAGCAGGTCCTCTGCTGCCTCTGTGCAAATTGTCCTTCTGTGTTAACCAGATGCCTGTCACCAGACAACTTGTGAAGTCTCTCAATTTTGCATAGCAGGCAACCATGCTTCCAGTCATACTGGCCATACCAGAAACCCTTCCTGTAGCCCGTGAGACTTGTGAGTGGTCATGGGAGAGCTATTGTCTACAGAAAATGGAGTTTTCCTTATTGACAGATGTAGGACTGTGTAAGACATATATGAGGCAGACAGTGATATTTCAGGGTAGACACTGTCTTGGAGTTCAGTTCTGAAAGTACCATATTCACTAACCAGGTGCTATAAAGACATCAACACAAGTTTAGATACACCTTGATAACACTGGGGATGACCAGTGCACCAGAAACAGATAGGGGAGGGAATCAATCAGACTAGGTGACCATAAATGTTTCCCTCAGGCTTTAAAACCACACAGAAGTTGTTTTGTTTTGTACAGGAGATGCAAGTGGCACACTGGTGGATGGAAATGCCCTGGACAGCATAACCCACTTTTGTCACAAATGGGTAAGTTTTGCTGCCATTATTTCAGATTTTACCAACTGTAAGTAGCTTCTACAATGTGTAGCATGCTAAAATACTTCTAAGTTGGAAGGAACTTCTGGAAGTCAAATGGTGCAAGCCCCAGTTCAACAGAGAACCAACATAGGTCAGGTTGCTTGGGATTTTGTATAGTCAAGATCTGAACATCTCCAGGGATGTAGTTTTATAAATCACTAATGCTTCCTTATGTTCTTTATTGTTTAAATTACAGTATTCTAAAATTAGGAAATTTTAGATTTCTCTATCTGAAAAGTTGATAGCCAGGCCTGTTTCTAAGGATAGAACATATCTATGAAATATTAATGTGGTGTAAACCAATGCAGGTGCCCTTGAATGTTTTTTAGTACTATTGGAGTTTATGTGATCTGTGATAAGAAGTCTGTTCTGTTCCCCATGGGCTATAGCTTAGCCTCAAGACTCAGTGGATGTGTGACTTAGTGTAAATTTAGTGGAGACTATGATGTCTATAAACCCCTACAAAATGTCACACAAAAAAAGTATTAGTAGATTTCTACCTCAAACTATGCCAGGCTCACTCTCAGACAGCAAAAATGCTTACAAGTATCCATCATAATGTTCCTGGGCTTATGAAATTAATTTAGCCCCTTGTGGTGGAGACTGACACCAGCTAGCAGAGGATGCATTTTAAAGTATGCATTCTGTTTTCTTGAAAACAGAAAAGGGTACTAAACCTCTCCAGAATCTTTCAAATAATGAAACCTTATAAATTAGTATCTCAACTGGACAAATTTGTGACAAAGCTTGAGGACCATCCACAAATTTGAGGCACAAAATTGCATATTTCACATGCATCTTAATTATTTTCTACCAGGTTTGACCTTCCTTTCCCATATATGCTTTGTGTGAAGTTTGAAAGCAAAGCTGTTTTGGAAACATTAGAAGAGAAACAGTAGTCATGGCTTCAAAAGGGAAACGATCTACATGTTCAGTATTAAATGTAGATGCAGTCAGAAAAAGAAGCGACATTACCAATAAGCAAATAGTTTTCAATGCCTAAATTCTTTATAATCTTATCTGCAGTCTTAAGTGACACCTAAATGTATAAAATGTATATGAATTATTTCAGGAAAAATCTATTTTAGCTTAGTATAGGATTTAACTTTGATGCTTACCTGTTGGAATAAACTATATGGGAGAGAAATATGTTACTATCTTTCCTGAAGCTGTTTTTTTGGCAGTGTTCTGTAAGACAAGGCTGTCCAAAAAAACAAGAAAAAAAGTTCATGCCATTACAACTATTTTGTGTAGTTGCCAGATGCTTCCTATTATTTTTGAGTCAAAAGCTCAAACGATCATGACATGACAAAAATCTAGAAGTCTTAATCTATAGCTAACCTTTCAGCTTCCTCAGTGCTGAAGATTATTGTTCCACTTTGAGTAGTTTAATCAGGTACTTAAAATTTCCCTTTATACGCACAGCAGCTATCTGAAATTAGCTGCCTTCAGCCTTTCGAGAAGCCTCAGGCCAGGAAGAGAAAAAGGTAAATAATGTCAGAAAAAAAGTCTAAGCTCAATAAGCTCTACTAATAACTTAATAGATTTCCCTTTAGGATTCACCTCAACCTCTTAGTATGTTTTAAAAACTAACCTGCCTAATGTCCTAAAACATGGTAACACTTTTTTTTAAAATACCATTTTTCAATACTGATTTGAGAAGACCTTGAATTAAAAAGAATGATCTTTTATAAACCATTTACTGCTTTGGTTTTAAAATGTTTCTGTATACTGAGAACAGAAGGAACAGCCCTGAACAAGGAAAATAGTCATCCAAGTCAAAACCAGCAGCTATCAGCGGCTTTTGCTGTAGTTTTCTCCAAAAAGCCTATTTTCTGTTGGGTTTGTTTTGTTTTCACTGCCTGTTAAACACAATGGAAAAAGAGTATGTTTGCACACTCCCATAATTCAAAAATTCTGCAAGGTTTTCACTGAAGATTCCCAAACTAATTCTTTGGTTGCTAAGAGGATCCACGAACAGTTACAACTTCAGCCCAAAGACTGAGGGCTTCACACAGTTACGAATGTATGGCAACAGGAGTTTATGACACAAACCCTTCCAGCAATCCAACCAGGGAGGACTTCAACAGGTGTCACCAGTGGAGAGTGTGTTATACTTGTTCCTTAACGGTATGTGTAGGATATTTGATTTGTTGTAAATAAGTATAGCCCTGCTTGTAGGGCCGTTCCTCCAAAATAAAATCACATTCTCCTACCTTTTTCACTGAGTATTTCTTTCTGCCTAGTTCTGTTAAAACATTAAATTGGAACCAAAAACTCTTTTTTACTCTTCCAGATAGATAACGTTGGGAAAAAAAACCACAAATGGCAAACTATGAATGGTGAGGACCAAGGAGGGCATGACCCCAAAGATGAATACTAATAAGGATGTGGAAGCCCTTACAATACCGAAATACTTGCACACTTACCTACAGTGATCACTCTTCAAACCATCACAAAGTACAGCTGGCTTTGCAAACTGACTTGCATTCTACCAACAAACTGAATACAGAGTGCCTATCTTTCAGGCCCTCTTCCAAGACCTTAAAACTGGAAGTAAATTAGATTATATTTCTTTGAGATAAACTTTTCTATACCTCAAAATACATTTTTACATACATATTTAAATTGTGATACTTTGTAAATACTATAATTCCCATATTAAAATAAATAATCTTGAGGCCATCATGACAAACACGTACTGAAATTCGTGCCTAGTTTGGTCCTGAAAACCACACTGTAGTCAGCAAGCATCTACAGACCCTGGGTGAAGATATAAATATATATATTTATTTAGCATTTAGACTCTTGAAGAAATGCATGAAGCAGCATACACAAGAATTCCTCCTCTATCATGGAGATAAATCATATACTGAAGGTGCCATTTTGCCATTTCCTTTCTTTTTAATTATAAGCAAAACAAACACAACTTCAGGACAACTTTGTTATTACTTTGAGAAAGGAAAGGGGAAAAATAAGGGGGGGGAGGGGGGGCCAGAGCATCATAGCATTCATGAAGAAGGGATTTTTGACAAGTTGTATGGTTAATATAAATGGACATTAAAGTTTTTGTAAAGGAAATTTCAAAAGGAAAGGAGATGTTTAATGGAGTTGTATGGTTAATATAAATGGACATTAAAGTTTTTGTAAAGGAAATTTCAAAAGGAAAGGAGATGTTTAATGGAGGCTCCATTAGCCAGCACATCAGTCACTGGAACAGAGTATTTACTGCTTGAAGGTGTGGCAGGGGCTGGAAAATTACCTAACTGTTAATGCTTCTCACTGAACACGGGAAATGAAAGATTAAAAATAAATAGCTAGAGGAGATTTGAATGGGGCACTTTTACTACCAATACAAGATGCCTCTTCATGCTGTAATTCTTGAAACACTTTTCCTGAGCTTGAGATTCACTGCACAGCAACTGCATGGTGAGGTCCTATTGCCCACGTTCTTCTTTTCCAGTTGGTCTGCCTCTCTCTGCACTTTCACGCCTCTTGAATCTTTGGGCATTTTCTCACATGCAATAGAGTCTGCAACTTCTGGCACAGGCAGAAAAAGAATATGTTGTGTTATTTATCAGTGACTGCCCTCAAAATATTCCTGGGCAGGGTGGGAACGGTCCTTTGGTGTTTCTGAGATCACATCTCTTTTCACAGCTACCTGGCTGGTAGCATCTGACTTGAAGAACAGTATATTTTATAATATATTCTATTTATTTCTATTCTATCTGCCTTTGCAGTGGGATTTCTCTCCCCTGATTTTAGCTATCTAAAGGTTTGACAACAAACTCAGTGAGAGCTCAAGACACCTACAATGACATATTTACACATAGGTGTCCACACTGAATAGCCCCTGAACTATGGGGCTTGGTTCAGCTGACCCTGCATTGGTATCGAATGCCATTTGACGTGTCCTGGGGTATCCAAGATGTATCTGACAAGTCCACAAAGATGACACAAGATATGCAGGATGCCCGCTTCCGGAGTGGGCCATTCTACAGCATCTCAGATACCGCTAGACCCTGTGAGAAGGCAGCTGAATCAGGCCCCTCATAGAAACAGTCAGTCATGTTCAGAAAAGAATTGATTACCACATACGATATCTGCATTACGGTGAGCTAAATGGTTCTCTAGGTCCTAGTGACTACACAGCCATTGACTTAATGACAGCCTAACACCTAGTACATATGTCAACAGCATTGTTAGAAGCCTAACTGTAGCAGGATTTAGGAACCATAACTGTAAATGTCTGTGACTGGGAGCTGAACTTTGCCATGGTTGTCTAGGGTCCTTTTTCTGCGACAGAAAATATTAACCCTACCCAAAAGGCAATTCAGTCTATCTGAAAATTTAAGTCTAAGATAGGTGGGAGGATTTACCACTTGGAAGAATTTCCTCTCCTACCCAATGACTTTAAACTGGGCTGAGGCAACTGCCATAAACCAACAGAGTGCAAACTGTCTGACATAATGCATACCGACTCCAAATGTTGCAAATTAATTTTTGAGGTAGAATCTTACAATGATCAATTACATGTTTTGAAATATTTCAATTACTTTTAATACACCTGGGTAGCAGTGACACACTCAAGAAAATGATATACAGTTCTCCTTCATCATACAGTAGTTACTCTGACACTTTTAAAGTTTGATGTCATCAAAACAGGACTGCATTTAACCTGAATCCTTCTTTCACTTTGTTCGTCTTTAACCACAGGGATGGTTTATATACATTTTTCATTAACCCTTTTGATAAAATAATAAGATTTTTCTTGTCTGCTGACAGTAAAGCTTAATTTTTCCATC